>NW_010583344.1:482148-505261 GCF_000705375.1 Tinamus guttatus | reverse complement strand
TGTGGAAAGATGTCTAAGGAAGAAGCACATGTCTCCAGTAAGTGGTATAAGAGGTCACCATTTCATGGGTCAGAAGCAACTTGCTGAGACACTACTAAAGGACTAGCAGCAGCGGGGTTTTTTTCTAAACCTGAGGCTTTTGTGTGTGTCAAGCATAATTCTACGTCTTCTTGGTCATGACTCTGTCCTGTACTACTTCGTATGCAAAGGAAGGTTTCCTGGAGTTAAAGCTTGGGTACAATATTCTGTCACCAGCATAGAATGATGCTGTGCACAATCATTTCCCCTGCTAGCTCCTCTGAACCTCTGGCAGGTGTAAAGGCTTATTAAAAGGTATTTTTGGCAAATGTGCAATAATTTTATACTTTTTGTGTTCTTTGGAACTGAAAGTGGCTTTACAAAGAACTGCCTGATGTGGTTTTTAAATAAATTAACAGAATAAACCTGAAGTGTGCTAATTATACTGCAGCACAACCATGCTGAGTTTCAGACTGAGATAAGATATTTTATGGATTTGGTATCCCTAATAATAGCTGGAGAGGTGTCTAAAGTAATAGCTTGCAACACATCTGTCTTTGTTCCTCAGCCTGTTTAATTGAAGATCTGCCTTTGCTTTTGCAGATATCATGCTGAATATCAAATGATTCATGCAAGGTACCACTTAGCATTCACCAGCATTAAGCCTCTTTACTTTCCATTTAAAACCTGAATGCGTGTTCTCTCTGTGCACCTGTTTAGAGAGAACTTAGAAGGGTCCTTCCTGTTATCCATATGACAGAGTGTATGTGCATGGGAGGGAAAAAAGCTTTATGTCCTGGAACAGTGAGACAAGCTATTTAGTGTGTAGCTTTCTTTTTGAACAAAAGCTCAACCATTGCAGGAAGAGAGTAAGCATGAACTTTGAAGCTGCTGCTCTTGCCTGGCCTTCTGCACTCCAGAATTAAAGCAAGCTGCCAGTGATCACTGGAATCGCTGGAGGACACCACTTTCTTGCCCAGGTTTTCATGCCTGATAGAGCTCTTGCTATAATGCAGCTGAGATTCCCCAAACGTGCACGTTCAGCAGAGTGCTTTAAAATGACAGTGCTTGAGGGTTAATGCCTGGTGCAGTCCCTGCTTATTCATAATACTAGTTGTTGTCTTGCCCATACCCAGCTGTCGATCTGCTGGTAAACAGCAGTGACCAAAATGCTCTTGGGTGAGGTAGTTCAATCTTACTGCCCAAGCAGGCTTCTAGATAAGAGCCTGTTTGTAGCTTTTCTTGTCAGGCTCAACTGCAGGGTTATGTGCTGAAGTGGGGGAACCACTGGGAGCAGGGGCATGGGAAAGCAAGCTGGAACAGCTGCAGGGGTTTGCTGAATTCCCTCATTTTCATCAGGCCTCACAGGCCAACAGCTCCCTTCAGAGCTGGAGCTAACAGTCCCAGCAAGCCTGGAAGATCACGGAGCAATCTATTAAATGCTTTCACCTGTGCAATTCAAAGCAACGTTCTCTTTATGCTTACTAAAAGCTGTCTGCAGATGGGAATGGGTTGGCTAATGAAAAGTGTCATCAGCATTTTGTGACATATTTTGTCATACATACCAATTCTCTATTTGTATTTCCCTTTATGTGCAGTGAGACCAGTTTCAGATGGTAAGAGTATTGGGGGAAAATATAGTGAATAGTTAATTCAGTAAGTTGCTTATTCTGAACTGAGTGATTTATGGAGAGTATTAGACTTTTCTGTGTCAGTGGGGAAGCCCTAATATTTATCCATTCTTCATAAAAATCAATCTTGCTATTCTGAATCTGAGAATTTATCAATACTATCATTTCTGCATGAATCTCCTTTTAACATGATCACTTTCCTATAAGAGAGGAGTGAACATGTAGTTGAATTTCAGTACCGTTTAGCAGATTCACTTCTGAGAAGCTTACAGCCCCAAACAGTAGGCTTAAAACGTATGGCTATAGTTACCCTTTAATGCCAATAGGATATGGCAGTATTTTCAAGTTCATGATTTGCACTTTTATGTTACTATGTGCAAACAGTTCCTGGCAGGGAAGAATTTTTCTCTGTGTTGTTAGAGGGATTTGTTATTTGATCTCTAGGAATATTGCTTGTTGAATCTGAAAAGTTCAGCTGAAAAGTTTAAACTGAAAGTTTGAGAGGGAAACCTCAAAGCCATGATCAAGGCACTGAGCCTTAATGCAGGTGACCCTGCATGCAGCTTGGTTGTGCTTGTTTTGAAGCTTAAGTGTAGGAGCCTAGAATTTGGTTTTGCTGTATTACTTGTCCCTCTCTTTGGGATTAACGTATAAACATTTATCAGCTATTTAATACTAGGGTTCTATCCTCTAGTTTTCATAAAAGGAGCCACGTAAATGCACAAAAATAATGGAATCACTATAAGCATGCTAAGATATTACTTTGGAAAGAATAACTGTTTTTATATGCTTATTTCAACATTCTGGTATGTTAGAAAAAGGTCTTTCTACACTAAGGTGACCTCTGTTGCTTATGAAGGTATGAGGAGAATGTTAGTGTTAAAAAGTAAACTTTGTGGTTTCAAATAAAGTGGTAATTGGCCTTTTAGAGCCTACTTGCTCTGTGATCAATGACGTGTAACCTTTTATTTCTTGCTGGATATCAGATTTAACTTGTTTTAGTGAATAAACAATTAAATTTGACATGACTGCTCAACTTTTATTTTTGGATTGAGATATGCCTGCTTGGTATTGCCTTACGAGTAGAACAGTCTAATCTCTAGTCTCTCTTTTTTTCTCTTATACAACAAATACTCAAAATGCTTAAGTTCTTGGATAAATAGTTAGTGTGTATCTATGTGTAGAGATGAATATTTAGAAAGACCCTTCTAGGAATTTCTTAAATATATAAGAATCTAGAAATGTGCAGACAGTGTGTTCACATTCCTGTCTTAAAAATATTCATTACACACTGACTCAAGCATTTTTGCAGATGAAGAAATGTTAACTTTTGAGTTAAAATAGTCTTGAAAAGAACACTGAAATGTGAATATAAATGTTTGGAGTATTGTACATATTATAATGCCTCGTATTTAGCAAAAAGCTCTGGTTTGCCTCAATATTATATAGCTGCTGTTAAGCTTTGTTTCTTTTCCCTGATATTTTAGACTTTTTAGCAGCTGTTATTAATTGTGCAGTTGAACAGCTTGAAAGCTAGTTAGAAACAGGTGGTGCATATTCTCAGTATCTTGAGATGTGGATGGCAGTCAACAATGTCGTCATTGAAAATTTAGGTATTTGTATCAGCTGGTGCTGATTTTATTTGAACAAAACCTTGGTATTGTTTGCTGTGGAGAAGAATGTGCAAGACTTTATATATATATATATGTATATATGTATATATATATATAATTTTTTTTTTTTTGGGAAAAAAAAATCATTAAAATTGCTAGGCCTGTACAAAAGCAGCACAGAATTGCTGACCTAGTTGTAGAGGATATGGATTAAACGGGCAGCAGCATGTCATGGCTCTTGGCTGAAAGGCAGCTTTGTACAAAGCGTTTCGTTTTGTATTCTGCATTTCCCACCCAGATTATTCCTATGCTCGGAATGTGGCCTGTCTGTTAACCTGGAGATACTCTTACATGGCTACAGGAAGTCTTTCGGTCTGCTTTACAAGCAAACGCTTTGGGAAAGCACAGGCTGTAGGCAAGGTTGGTTATTGTGCAATTTATGCAGATGTGTAAAACCATCCAGTGATGCCCTAGTGTTGCGTTACTTTGGCTCGGGGATCTGTTTGCCAGCACAATTGGCTAAACCTGCAGCTAGAAGCGTGTAGTTCCAGCACGTTATAACTGAAGCCTTAAAGAGAAAGATCAAATTGAGGCAATTAATTGGGCCTTCTTAATTAAATCTGTGGCTGAAATACTTTTATAATTAAATCTTTATTACGTATTATCCAAATCTCACTAAAACCTTGCACTGACTATTCAGCTGGGGGGTTGATTCAGACCTTTCTCTTCAGCGAAGTCCCCAGACCATTAAGCTAGCTAAAATAAATTTAGACATTTGGCTTTCATTAGTGTTGTAACCGAAACAAAAACATTTTAATGACTGATCCCAGAGTATTTTGAAGTTTGTGCGACTTTGCTGGGAAGGTATTTAAACTGTAGTATCAGTTGCAAATTGGCCATATGCCAGTTTTTCAAGGCTATTTCCAACAATATGTTGGGCTTTTGAAGTGCGAAAAATTATATTCTGTAACATTATGATACAGGAAAACTTTGAGAGAGGAGAAACCATGGAAAGTAATTATGGTAAGATTTGCACTGGTAAAATGAGATTATCTGCTAAAAGGAGACAGGGATATACTGCAATGCAATTTCCTGCTTTGTTAAAGCACCATTACAGTTCTTTGATAAGAGATATAATTTTGAGCTTATGTAATTATATTAAAGAAATTAACTACCCACAGAGATTGGTGTTATTTTTGGATGGATCTTCAATGTTTTAAATTGAACTTGCACAAAATGGGATCTTGCTTTTAAGAAAAGAACCTTGATGTTTCTTACAGTACCTAATTTGAAAAACACCTTGGGAGGAAAATACTTGCAGTGGTCTTGAGAGACAATGGCAGTAAAATCTGCTAAAGAACTGGCATGTAGACTCGGCCCACAGATCAAATATTAATCCGTAGCTCTACATTCATGGGAAAAACTGGAGATGACTCCAGCTTTTGTAAGATGGGGATTGATTATTTTGTATTACGATGTAGTCAAAATAATGTTTCATGAACCAGCTTTTGAAGATGCCGAACCACTCCTGATGGTGAGGAGTGAATCAGGTATCCAGACACTGCTCCTTCATGTCTAAATTAGTTTCCTGTTGTTCTTGCTACTGGGCCTAAGTAGACAGACTGCTAGGAGTAGATTTTAACTTCAGATTTTGGTGCTTTTATTTTATTTTTTTTTCCTTCAAACTAGTTTGGATCTATTAGCAATTAGAATAAGACCAGATTGCTTCATCTAAGCTGCTAGAAATGGATAGTGGTTTGAGCCAGTGCAATTACTGCTTCTCCCAGGATTAAATACGAATCAGGGGAAATACTGAATTGTCCATCTGAGTAGGCAGAGAGATGTCAGGTTCATCTGTGCAATATGGCCTTAGTAAAAGTGACTTAGCTGGAGCCGACTAAAACAAAATGTTCCTACGGAAATCACTATCATAAATAAGAAGCAGTGGTTTGAGAGTGGCCAAAAGTCTGGGTAGCTCTTGAGATTTTCATGCTGATTTTGCAAGTGATGTGTTTATACTTGATTTTTACATGTTTTATGTAGGACAGGTCCGGCCAAGCTGAGCTTAAATCAACCCACGGTGGGATCCTTTTGCAACTATTTTGTTACTATATGTCTATTCTGATATTTCAATTTACAATCCCTAAAACACAGTATATACTTTTCCTCACTGGCTTTCTAAGGGTTCTGTAACTGCTTTTAGTAAGTTTTGTATAGGAATATGGCATTTTACAGCATAAACTTTACACATGGTAATACAGTGGTTGTCAGCTTAGAGCAGATTTTGTTCACTATGACATGGAAATTTCATTGGAATGCCTGAATTAAGCATTTTCAGAAATGCAAAATAATGCAAAGTGTCTGCTCTTGTTGGGAGAGTCTGAGAGCCAGAGTCCTGTTCCCTCTCCCTTGCGGGGCTTGGGTTGCCTTGTGGTTTTGCCATTGGGATGTTCGAGCTCCATTTTGGCCCCTCTAGTAAAGCATGTAGAAAATGACTGCAATTCTGAGACAGTGTGAATTAAACACAGGCCTGTTCCTCATCCATCTCCTGTGCTGAAAGCAGTTCATACCTGCACCTTCCCGTCCTGTGTACAGAAATAATGAAACAGATCCACACGCATGCTTACTTGAGCACATTTAGCTACAGATTGGAAACACAATACCGTCTTCTCATTTATTGCAACTCCCTTAGCTAGGCAGCATAGTAATAAAAATTTTTGCTTTTATTATCTTGTCATCAATAATGGCATACTGGGGTTAAATTGAAAATCCCTTTCCTGACCTGGAGATTTTTACTGCAAGTAGATGTGGATTGTTCAAAAAAAAAAAAAATTGTAATGTGAATACTGAAAGAGAGGATGTATTTTGTCATAAACCAGCTTAGGAACGTAACTTCGTTTTGTGATCATGAAGTGCTAGAGACCCATAGGAACCTGTAACTCAGATGGTGTTTAAAACAGTATCAGACAGAGATTTTCTATAGCTGCTCCCATTCTCATAGTTGGAGCTTTTTTTAAAAAAAAAAAGTTTAAAAATTACTATTTTTATAACAGCTCATGTTTAGAACTTAATTTCTCCAGAACATGTAGTTGATTTATTACTGTTTTTTTTAGCAACATAATCTTGGCACCAGTATTGAAACACTGTGCTGGTACTGGCGTAAGAAGCAATGTCAGATCTGCCTTCAGGCATGGAAAGGGTTATTAATAAGGAGAGAGGAGACCAGTATATTTTTGCTGGACCAGTTTGTTTACATCTTTGCTTTAATGTTCTGATAATGTGAGTGGAGTTGAGATAGAGATGGCAGAGGAGTGAGCATTAATAAGGATAAGAAGGATGAAAGACCTTCTGAGCCATGATTTAAATAAAACCTATTAGGATGCCTAGGATGTAGGAAGAACGAAGCCATTGAAAGCACAGGGGAACAGAATAATTGGGAAAAGAGTGCACAGTTTAAAAAAAATGAAGAAAAAGAAGTTCAGGAAGAATGGATAATATCTGAGCAGTAGTGATAGCAAACACATCCTCAATAAAGAGAAAGGCATTTAAAGAATATAGAAGTGGCTGTGCTGCGTTGGCCCCGTCAGGGACGTCGGGAAGTGCCGGGATGGGCCGTGGGGCCCAGCCGTGCTCTGGGCAGCTGGAGCCTCCTCTCCAGGATGACCATGAGCCCTTGGGTAGGGTGATGTGACTTGTTTGGATTTGAGGCAGACAGGCATGAAGAGCTTAAAATCTTAAACATGAGGTATTTATCTCCTTTCCCCTATCCTTGCTGCTTGCATTAATAGGATGAGCAGCTAAATTCTGGTCAACCATAACATTTTTCAGGCTACTAAATCTTGCTGTGTTCTGTGCTTAGCGTCCTTCAGCAGGGAATCGTGAAAGCTGGTTGATTTCAAAGTATCAGGATGCCAAATTTCGATTTTTATTGAATGTTCTGCTCACTTGTAGTGACCCAGGCACTCGGTTTACTTCTCTCTCGGTTGTATTTCTCGCCACTGCTGGGTTGCAGCTGGGAGCGATATTCCTGCTAACGGGGCTGCTTCTGAGCCCAGGGCTCTGCTAAGAGCAGCAGCTCCTGGCTGTGACGAAGCGTTGCTGTCTCTGCTGCTGCTTTGGGATTCCCACAGGCCAAATGCAGCTCAGTGGCTTCCTCGAGCTGCGACTTGTTTGCAGGATCCTGGCCAAGGGAGGCAGCGCCCTGCGCTGGGCCTTGCAGCGTACGAGACCCAGCAGCGTGGGACGCTTCTTGGGGCAGCATCTGGTGTTTTGTCACTGCTGAAGCTGATGAGAAATCCGTTATCTTGTGGGTTGATTCAGAACTGTCTTTCCTGTGTTTTGGCTGTGGAAATGGGGGTATCTGCATTTGTTTGTAATGATGCTGTAGCTACAGGGCATGTACAAGAGCAAGGTTACCTCAGGGGCTCACAGACACCAGTAAGTGTTTTTCTAGTCCATGAATAAGCATGTTTTGGGTCTGCAGCTAATGGCTGCTTATAACTCAATAAGTGTTGGAGGAGAGTGCAGATTCTGTCCTGATCTACTTGTAACTTCACTTTATGTATACATATGTGTATATATAAAGACCTTAAAACCAAACTAACCTGTGTCTAAAATATTCTGGAAAGACAATTTTAATCTCATCTGAAGCAAGGAGGTTTTTGCTTTCTTCTTGCTATCGAATATGCAATTTAAATGGGCCGCTGATGGCATTGAACATTCCAGATATGAAATTTTACTGTGTTTAACTTGAGACATTAAACAGAGATGAAGTTAAAACTTCTTAAGCATTTCTGATTCCTGGAAAATAGAGCAGATCAGCAGACTGTGAAATAGCAAGCAGTCTGCCTCCAAGGTCTGCGCTCGGAGTGGGAGTGCTGGAATGCCAGATTTCTTCCTCCACCCCAGCTTCCCTGTTACTTTTCGAGACTGTGCACTGCGCTTTTTCAAAGAAAGGTCACGAGCAGGAACGTGGCCCTCCGTTGCCTATAAGGAGAGGGAGAGAAGTGATAAACGGCCTTCTCTCTTTCCATTACCTCATCCTCCCACCTCCTCCTTTTTTCAGTATAAACTAATGTTGCAGGCAGTATGCTCTTTTTGACCGCTTTTGTGGTGACCTGATTGGCAAATTGCATATTGTGGTGGTTTTGTGAAAAGAGAAATGGTTTAGTGTTGTGCCATGGAACAGAAGGGTGCAAGTGTAACATTGCTTATCATGTTTTTTTTTTTTCCTTAACAATTACAAGAAAAGTGGTGTTTATCTAAGGCTTTTAATTAAAAATGGCTCCTTAGGAATAAGCACATTGCCACTTGCATCTGCTTTCTGCCCTGGCTAATTTTGGTGCTGAAACCCACGAGGGAGCATCCTGCCTAGGGAATGGAGCCGAATTTCCCAAATGCTCTGTGAGTTATTTGGTGGCAACAGCTGCTCCCATCCGCATCCGCGTACGGAAGAGCCGGGCAGCTCAGCCTCTTCCTGTGGCGTGCGGGATGCCGGGCTACGTTCTTGGTTCTGAAATCTGCACAAGTTCTTGTCTTGTCTGAAGTTCATTGAACAAAAGGTGGCTGAAAAAGAGCACGTATTTAAAATAAAATGAAAATCTTTTTGATGCAATTAAAAGGCATGATCTATCTGGTTGTCCATACAAGTGACTTTCTGTTGTAAAAGTGAGGTGTATTATTTTCCTTTCTGTATATTCCATCCTGCAGGTGAAATATTACCTTGTTTCTTGATCTCTAGAGAAGGAGTCAGGCTCTTGACCTGTGTTCCCAGTTCTGGCAACGCAGCTATAATCTGTTCCCAACTGACCGATGTCACTTTAGGCAAAGCTTCAAGTCACCTAGTACCTCATTCCACAAAACGTGTTTCCATGCAGGTCTATCTGATTGGGCATTGGAATATCCTAGCTATAAATTCAGAATTGCTAGATTTTTAAAGTACAAAAAAAAAAATCTATTTTAACAAGAGACAAGTGAATTTCTATCCCTTCAGAAAATTTGGATTTTATGTAGCAACCGCAATTCCTACTTGCCAAAATAGTGGTCCATTACTCTCCTGCATATGTTCCTGCCAGGTGTGACAGCCAATTCTTTTGCTTGCTGCTGTGATTTAAATAATTTTCACCTGTGCTTCCAGATAGAGAGGAAACAGCAGGGTAAGTTTAATTTCTATGCCAGACAAATGGAATAAAAGCAATATATTTACAATCAATGTAGTTTTCATGGAAAGGAGTCATGACTTGCAAATCATCTGAAGGAGCATGAGGGAGGAGATTATTATGAATAATCTGTGTTCAAGATAATCCAGCCACTGTATTATTTGTGCTGCACACAGAACAGTGTCTTCTTTTGAAGATCCGCAGAGGCTGCAGTTTCAGAGTAGAAAATTAGAAGAAAGAAGCCAAGCCCCATACAACAGGGCCTGGAGAGAAGACCCTGCAGGCCCAGCAGACCTTTCCGAAGGAGAGCAAGACGAGCTGGTTGCGGTAGTGCGGTTGGGGCAGCCGGGGAGAAGGCAAGCTGGATTTGCAGGACATGGCAATCTGCACAGGGATATTTCGAACCATGCTATAACTCATGCTTAAAACCATTCTGATTATCTGAGGGTATTTGCAGCTAACTGTGCTTTTCTGCTGGAAAAGGTGTGTGTGTATATAGGCGTAAGGAATGTTAACTGGAAAAGCGAGAAGCAGGTCTACTCAAATATTGTCAGGCTTTTGTTCTTATGTTTCTTGTAGAGTATAGATTTCAAAAAAGAATCCATATTTTATTCAAATGTTGTTTGAAGTACTGACTTCTCTCCTCTGGAATTCCGCATGTTCCTGTGATCAGTACAGACATGCCCCACTTTGAAGTGGTCTATGTTTAATTGCCTTGTCGAAATTCCAAGCAGAATTCCATTTAGGAATTTATACCGAGAAGCCTCTCCCGCCTTGTGAGGCTAATAGCTGCAGATTCTGGGTTTTATCAGTCCAGGTACAGCTACTGCTTTTAACTTCATTAACTTTGCAGGAAAAAAAAATTTAGGAAAAAAAGAATTAAGAAAGCATTAAATGGTGTGTGGCTTTCTGATGCTGTGAATGAGAAACTGTTCTGAACTCTTCTCTCAATTTCATTAAGGTTTCTTTGCAGAGATGTGGTCTCGGCAAATTAGCACAGATACTTAATACTAAATCTTCCACCTCAAGTAAAAAAACATTTAAATCTGAGTTCACATTCCAAATGTAAATCAGATTTTAAGAGTATTAGAAATTTGCCATCAGCTGACGCACAAATATTTGCCTTATTCTTATTTAAATAATAATTTGATTACATTTGGGCATCGAGCAGGAACTTTATATTCATGGGGCAGGGGAGATCAGCCGCAGTTGTTCCAGCTGTTAATTCGTGCGGCTCCACGTCCAGGGCAGAGCCCATATTCTGGCTGGAATACGCTCCCTTGGGGCAGGGTCTCTTCTGACCCAGGGGCAGCCTCCAGGGCTACTGAAATAACTTCAGGGCATTCTTGAAAGCAAGCGTGCTCCCTTCCCGTCACCACCAGGGCTTCCTAGTGATTAAGAGCTCTTTGCTGTGCAAAAATGAGAATTCTTATTTAAAAAAAAAAAATCATCTTGATGGTTAGCTGCAATGCAAAAACAGGCTCCTGTGTGCCTGGAAATTCTTGTGTCTCAGAGACTGACATTTCTGAAATGAATTCATCTATTCAATTTATATGAGAAGTGAAAAAGTTGTTTGGTAATTTTAAGTGCACACTGCCTGAAGGTGGTTATAAACTAGTGTTAGACATAAAACCTTAATTTCTCACTCTTAATCTGGGTTGTATATTTCTTTTTTGAACCATTTGGTGTGCAGTACATTAAGTATTTTGATACTGCATAAGTTCTCAACCCCTGTGTTCAGGTTTAAAAACCTATTTAAAACTTTCTTTACATTCTTAACACTCCTGATTATAAGCATTTAAATAACTGCTTCTTGTTAATTGCTTTTGTGGTAATATTATCTCAGCTTAAAATACAGAAAGCATATTCTTTCTTTCCCTTTCCCTTTTGGTGTAATAGATTTTTGGTTGAAGGTATTGTAAATACCTTCAAATAATTTGTACCAGTAACAATAAAAAATAATAGATTTGTACCAGTCCTCTTTCAGGGAGAGGAGGGATGCTTGGTAAGTTTATTATGCCAAAAGTTGCATGTTTGGGCTAAAAGTTACAAGTTAAAAATAGTTCTGACAAGAAGTCTCCATCCAGGAAAAGAAGAAATTGGGTCTTAATTTTATTAGACAAGTAGTGCAAAAGGCCGGGGGCGGCGGGGCGGGGAGTGTTACCTGTATGAGAGAGGGACTTACAAGAAATTTTTAAGGACTCATAAAGATGTTAGGCTAATAGTTGAATTCCGTAGATAATAGTTAGGTGAAGTTATGTGTAGCTCTTTGCTTGGCTCAAAAATAGCAAAAGAGCTTGGGACTGCTCTGAGATTCCAGGTGGCTGGCTGAGGTGAAGAGCTGGCAATAAAGTATGTGTACAGAATTACTATAACCCTAAATGCTACTCCTTTCAGAGAAAAGCTGTGCCATTTCTAACAACCTAAACAATGAATACTCGACAGCAATTCAAGTCTATGAAAAGTGCCTAAGAAGTCTTGTAGATACCTCCAGATGTATGGCCACCAGCCATAGGGCTTTCAGGAAAGGCAAATGTCCCTTGTCCCTTCACATTCCCATTGTACTGGTCCCAACAGCTCCAAGACAGACACCTGATTTTCATAGCCTAAGACCTATCTAGTAGTTTGTCAAGATTTCCTGATGAGGAGGTTCTGACACCTCAGCCACTTCCAGGTGATGAAAGTTGTCCGCTCGTCTATCTTTGTGGCTGCCTCTTCTCCAAGCCAGTAGATTTCTTTGGGAAATGACACAATGGAAAAAAGGCTCTGGGTCTGTGACATCCCTACTGCCATCAGCATCCTTAGGGTCTGTCCTAGCCCCTGGGGGAGTCAGCCAGCTCCATGCCACTCTACCTCCTAAAGAGACACCCCGTATGGGAATTTGGGCCACTCGAGGCAGGGGGATTATGTTATCAGGGAAACGGTGCTGCCTCCAGGCTGTCCGGATGGCAAGCTCAGTTTGGCTCACATCACTGTTAGTGCAGTGGATGCTTTAGGAAGAGGGAGTGGGCCAAGAGCTGCTGGTAGGGAGGAGGGTGAGATGGACACATGAATTCCAAGCTGGAACTCTGCTGACTGCTTGGTGTTGAGATGGACACATGAATTCCAAGCTGGAGAGTACAACTCTGCTGACTGCTTGGTGTTTGATGTGTGGGGGAAATAACAGATAGTCTTTGTTCCTGCCTTCTTGAGGATGAAACGTGCTGATAGCTGGGGATGTGCTTTAGCGGAACTGTCCGTGCACATTTATCTGTTGTCCTCAGAGTTTATTAAAAACTTTGTTCCTGCCCCCCTGTTCCCAGTACAATGGGCTGTGTGTGCGCACGGAGGAGGGAAGGGGAGGGAGAGGCTGCCCTGACAAAGGAATTTCACAGACCCATCTTAAGCTTTTCCTGTTCAAAAAGGGTAATCAGTCAAGAGTGGGCAAAAGTTCATGTTAACACAAACAAGATGCTGAAGTTGGATGCAGCATGTTGCATAGGACGTACGTCTTTTCAACACGTGTGCAAGCAAGCAGTGGAGCAGCAGGGCCTAGATACCAAATGACAGCCATACCGTGGGACTCTCTAAAACTGCACGCCAGGCAATAAGATTTACAGCTAAGGATTTCTCAGACAGTGCTTTAAGGCTGCTTCTGGTGTGCAAAAAAAACCTCATGCACAGATTTGCACAGGTGAAATGGCTAATACCTTTGCCATACTTACTTTTCTCAGAACAGAACAGACTTGCATGCACAACGGTTGAGTCACACAACTTTTTTCCTAAATCAGGCTTACCTTTCCATTTCAGCCTCTAAATGTACATGTATTTGCATATACATGCTATGTCTGCCCCTTCTTCTGCTGGATTTGTTCTGTCTGAAGAAGTTTAAACTTCTGCTTACTTAAATTAGAGTTGGCATTGCTTGAGATGTAGGAGGGGAGAGGAGTCAAATATTGCAAGCCTTGAAGCCATGGTGGTGGATGCCTGCTCTTAACTTCGTTGCAATGATTGCACTCATTGAGCAAACAAAATCCTGCCACGCATGCTACGATTTCTCTCAAATCAACAGCAAAGGCAGGTGGCTTCTTACTGGTGACTGTTGGCTACTGCGTGACGCCCATCTTGACCAGACCTTTCCCAGCTAATGTTTTTTTCAGGCTGTCTCCTCCTCTCTGCTGTAATCTTCTGGTTCCCAGGCCAATTCAGTTTCTTCGAGTCCTTTCATTCTCTCCCTGAGTCTTTAGATTTAGTGTGAAAGAAAGGATTTGCTTTCAAATGCATGACACTCAAATTTGCAGCGCTGTCAGCAATGCTGATTATTTTGACTGGGATTTTCACATTAAAGGAAAGTTGAGGTCCTGCTTTGTGTCATGAATATTGGAATTTTTATTTGCCTGGGTTGAATCGTTATCTAGTTACTGATTTATTCTACTCTCTCTACTGAGATGCTGCCCTGTAGTCGTTGATTTTTGTCATACCTGTTCTAGTTGTGAGTCTTAATGATCTTGCATCACAAGTTCACAGTGTGTGTCTGAGCTACGGCCTCATAAGCCACATTTTGGGTGCTAAGAGGTGATAGCCATGATGGGATCTCTCTTTTCCTCTGCATTGGTGGGAATGCAGGAAACCTCATGGGCCAAGGTGCTCATTGCCATGAATAGCAGCAATGTGTGGGCTAAAACCATGGAAGTATCCAAACACAATATAGTGAAGGTGCTCAGGTATTTGCGCAGTTCTCCTGATAGATGGGATTTTTCGTGCAGTTTCCAAACAGCAATGCAATTGTTCATTGTCTGGATTATTTTTATTGGCCTGAGGCTTTGTTCTTTTAAAAATGAGGCAAAACCTGCCCCCAGCCTGATATAGCACTCCAAGGCAATGCTCCATTTGATTGTAGTCTAAATGATTATGATAGTTTGCTTGCATTATCCATCTATCGTTGATATGCAAGTTTTGATATTCAACATCATTCTTTCCGTGATAAACACATTTTTGTAAAGATATTTTAAAAGCATAGACTGAAAACCTCAATATTTACCTGCCTCATTTTGCCACTGGGAATGCAAAGCCCCCCTCAAATGCATTCCAGCCCCACCTGCCCGCAGCCAAGAGGATTTCTGCTTCAATGCTGCAGTTCATTAAAATCTTGTAAACAGAAGTGCTGCACAGGGATGCTGCGGGCATGTGATTGGGGATTTTGAGGCCGGCTCCCAAATGATTTTATTAATCTTAGAGTAATCCGGAGAAAATCAGTAGGGTTTCTTTGACTTTTGCCCTCTGAGGCTGCAGTTTTTACAGCTCAGGGCAGCGCTGAGGAACAATAGCTCTTGGAAGTGTAATTTAAAAAGCCCCAGGGTATGTGTTCCTGTTTTTCTTTCTGATGCTGTTACAACTGACAACTGCTCTTCCTCCGGACCCCAGAGCCTCCGTTCCTGGAAACCGGCTTGGAAGCCATAATGAGGCTTTTTGCTTGCCCGGAGGAGCACGAGCGCGCGCGGCCAATGCGTTTGGGCCCTGCTCTGCGCAGCGCTCACGCTGGGGCGAGCGAATGATTCGCTGCCTTACGTGGGGTAGGTGCCTGTGCCCCTTGTCAGCTTGCTTGTATTTAGGGAACTGTAATCCCGGAGCAGAAAGCAGCTTCTTCTCTGGCCGTCAGTGACAATTACAGCAGCCATAAACACTCCAGCTATGAGAAAGCTGACCCTAGGAAGTGTTGCGCATTGTGGTAGTGGGTGGAAGAAAAGTGCAGTACACAGTATGCGTATGAAGCTTTCCTTGTGGAGTTTATTTTTTTCTGTATTTCCCTGTGAAAATCTCTCTCAGTATCATCAAAATCTCAGCCTGTAGAACAGTGCCCTGAGCTCTTGGAAGTGGCTTTCCTCCCGATGCGGTGCCTCTCGAATGGCACCGGCCTCTCCAGCTGCGCTACCTCTTTCCAGATGCCTTTTTCTTTTCTTTCCATCCTTCCATCCTTCCTTCCTTTTCCCTCAGCTTTGTATAGGTGCCTCTAGGTATAGTGTGAGCAGGAGGGGACGAGATTCCAGAGAGTATCAAACATTAACTGTCTTGAAGCACTTATATCTGTGGCCTGTTATCTATGTGTTACTTACAATATATACAAAACTGCTAACTATATATAAACATTTCCCTT
Source organism: Tinamus guttatus (assembly GCF_000705375.1). Next base: position 489,708 of record NW_010583344.1, on the reverse strand, counting down.
TTTAGGGCAATTCCTTACAATGAAAATTAACCTTGGCTGTTCTGTGCTGCTCTTTTCAAACGATTTTTCAACTTAGACAAGCAATACTTACCTTGCCATGTGCTATTGAAAATATATTTGACGCATCTCTGCTGAACTTCAGCAGTATTATAGTTTTCCACCTTTGTTACCTGACATGTCTATTTTTAGGTTAAAATTTGTTCCAGTATACTGCTTTAAAGCAGATTAATGAGAATGCACATAGCTTCATAAAACCGAGTTTCATCTGATATTCAGTGCTGGTTAACTTTTGACTATTGCAATTAATGAAAGATAACCTTAGACATATCTCTTAAATTTTCTGCTAATTATTAGCTTTGGTGCCAGCAGTTCTGTTACTTGATACATCAAACAAGTAGATAATATTACTATGATTAAACTGGTTTTCTGGAAGTCTTTTCCCTTGTTCACCACTGTATAACCCTGGAAAATTGCAATAGTCTTTATAGCTGGTTAGTATTACTTTCATTATCACATTAGAAAACCACAAATTTCAGTATTCAAATAAATTTGATAAGAAAGCCTAAATTATTTAACTTGCTTCTAAACAAAATAAATACGATTTTTCTACTAATTTCATTTATCTGTCCTTGTGCTTCAGAGACTGAAACATAGATAACTGTAATGTTTTAATTTCCAATTTCAGGCAAAGACAGATACAAGTTAATCTGTGTATTTCATGTGTATGTCCCAGGACAGGCTATAGGAGACGTATTGCTTACTCTGCTATGTGTAATATGGCCTTTGGCAAAGTTTAGACTTATTCATCTTTCTTCTTTTTGCTTTTTCTAATGAGAAAATAATACAGGGTCTGTTTTGCAATGTAGTTTCTTAAATACTGTTAGGAAACAAGTTAATGTATGCCCGTAAAAGTATTTTCCAAATTATAGTTAGTGAGTGACATGTAACACACCTTTCCTGGTTTGTAAGCCAGATCCATGGTGCTTGTGGGGTTGAGCTGGTTAGATAAGGGGAGTATGGCGCTAGGTGCTTCAAGATTATCAGTTGGTTTAAATTCTGGTGCTCAAAACGAATCATAAAATCTGGCATCCAAGATGGGGCTGGGATTGGAAAATGTGCTTTTCTCCATTAACCTTACAGGGCAGGTCTAGTCTTTTAGCTATGAACAAAAGTTTATACCTGAAATTTCAGTGTTCACCTAAATTTTTATGTTTTTGAGGGCATAAAGCTCTAGCATTAGTTTTTGAGAGGCGGGGTTTGTAATTAATAGCTGGTATTTATTTAAGTTCATTAAATAGTTGACTAGTTTTATCTGAAGTTGATGAAATGTAACAGGATCATAATCTACCAATTGAGTAAGGATCATTTGGAAAGAGCCTTCAGAAAATATTTTCTTGATGAAGTCAGTTTGTAAAATCAAAAAAAATCTATTTAATGACACTTTTGAATATTACATCTTCTCCCTAATCTCAGGAACAACATTTCTGATTTCATCTATTTAACCTTTTCCTTTAGTAGGGAGAGTAGTTTTGAAGTAATGTTAGCCTCAGTTGGAAAATCTGACAGGTGCCTCAAATGAGCTTTATGGTGCCTGACGTTTCAGGGCTGTGGAAGATGCGAGTGCAGTGCAGTTCCCTGCAGTGATTAAAAGGTGCAGCTGGGTAGTGACACGGTGTTATGACATGTTGATCTGTGGGACCTGCATGCGTGCAGAAACCTTGTAGCAGTAAGTGAAAGCTGGCTTGTGCTTCTCAACTTCTTGCAATGATATATGGTGTTTATGCAGATAGATAGTCTGTGCATTAAGACTACCTACAGGACTGGTACAATTTTCTACTGTTTAGAAACTGCTGCTTCTAGGGATGAATCTTGAGTTGCTGGGCTAATTCAGAAGATTTAATAATTAGGAAAAACTGAGAAGCAAAGGAGATAAATATAAACGAAGGACAGGAGGAAGAAGCAAAGGTATGTTTACAACAAGAGAGATGGTGCTTTACCTTCTGCCTATGCTCAGAGGCGAGAACGTGGACATTGGTAGCACTCTAAGTTGGGTTTTCATGAATTGTAGCTCTTCACTGTGCAGAGAACTCCTGGGTTTTATGTTGTCGCTCTGTCACTTAGTGCATATAAACGTATTCTCGGGAGGTTCTGTAAGATATGGGGATGATGGCCTCATTTTGCTTGTTATTGCCCAACCTGTAAGCATTTAAGGGGGAAAAATTAAATTTTGCACTATAGAAAATAATAAAAAAGCTATAACAACAAAAAATACTCAGTAAGAGATCTTCTAGAAAGAATTCCTTGTAGTTAGAGAAAATAATTTGATAACATTATTTTAAAGAATACCCTTGGTGTGCTATTATTGGTTTTGGAACGGTGTTGGTTCTGTTCTTTACAGCTTCAACTAAGATGGCTTGATAAATGGCTTTTAGCAAGTTTTAATCAGCCTGTTCTGTTTTAGCCATTAGAGCTTTTATGGTGAACAAGAGTAATAAATGTTTTAGTAACAAATTTATGCTAAGGAAAAGACCTAAATTCAGCACGTGCTTGCAAAAATGAGAGAAGGAAAACTGATTTTTCTCTGCTTACTCTGCAGTATCTTTTGTGTTTACATCTCCTTTTTTACCGTAGCTCAACATTTAAAACCGTGGATTTGACTTATTAAATTGATGGGATACGGAATGTTTCTTTTGTAGATGGCTTTGCTGACTCCGCATGATGTTAGCAAAGACCAAGGCTGGCTTCCTCCTTCGGTGGTAGTGGCCAAGCTGTCTCTGCAGAGACTACGAAACATTCTCTCTAGCCATACACCTGGAACTTGTCTTCCTTCTTAACATTATTTAATGCTTGTGTTTTGTTTGGCTTTCCTTAGTGTTTTTTTTTTTTTTTTTTTTTGCTTTTTTCCCCTTCCTCTAAAACTCTTAGTGAATCCTTATCTACAAAAACTGTTTGATGTTTTGAAGATAAATTGAACTGGAATATATAGTGCAATAACTTTTCAACAACCTAGAGCTAAATTTTTCCAGATAAAGGTGCAATATGATCACATCTGTACTTTGTGTGAAATATGTCTGCAGTTCTCTCAGGACTGTTTATTAATGTTTTTAATGTTTATCAGTGCACATGAGGAAGGTATCTGTGTTGGAAAGACTTTCAATGTAAATTTATTAAAGATCAGTTTACCCTGTCATGAACAAAGTGTCCCCTAAATCCAATTCCTTCCCGTGAAAGCGTGAGAATTTCTCTCCTACTTGTGGTCTGTTCAAATCATCTGCACTACAAAAGAATTCCATTTTGGGAATCTGGGAAGGGTAAATATTTAGCAGTGCTGACATAACAATGGCTAGGGTAGAAGAAAATTAAAGTTTGGGATCCAGTGCTGAGATGCTTTCAGCTTAAACTGTGGGTGGAAGAAGCTTTTCAGTAAATTGGTTAAAGGTTATGATTTTCCTTTTTGGATTAAGGATAGAATTAACCAAACTGTTCTATGCAGGATTAACTGTGCAATTTTACAGGTTAGCAGTCTTAGTTCTGGAATGGCAGCCTTTTTACTTCTTGTTTAATTTCTTGCTTTTCCATCAGAATAGACTATGTTGTTCAGCTACCATATAGGGACCTTACAGGTCACAGGAACAATAATTTTTTGCTGTGTTGAGATTAGTACTGGTAAATGAACAAAGCTTTTTTGGAATACTTGTTTGAGAACTTCTTGGATGCAAAGATTAGTGAATTTAGCACTATGGCACAGAAATTATAGGAGGATATTAGAACAACTCCAGTGTTTAAGTTACTAGATATTTTTCCCTATAAAAGATTTTTGCAGAATTTATAGTGTCTCAGTTGTTTGCAACAGCTCTTAGATATTGAGCAAAAAGATTCATCTGTCTTCAGGATAATGAGAATAATGTATTCTTTATCTTGAAAAATTCGCTGAAGGTTCAATAACTCTTCAGATATTAAAAACACAGTTTTTCTGGGATATTTCACTTTTCTTTGGGAGATTTTTGGCATTGCTTTTAAATAACTAAACGTGCATGTTCTAAGGAATGAAGTCTGTTTCTGCCAAAATTTTCCATGTGACTTATGAGCCCATATAAAGACCATTAGTGTAACTTAAGCCGGTATTTGGCTTGTGTTTATGCACGACAACGCCCAATAATTCCTTTTTAGCTTCATTTTGAACTGCGGTACATACTTCACAGAGAGACTTGTGTAGAGTTGGCTGAGGTAAGAGGACTGCTTTTGCAAAAAGATTCAATATTTTGAAATTTGTTTTTTTTGGTCTTTACAAATGAAAATGAAACGCGCAGGGTGTCCGTGCAGGCGGAGATGGAGGTTGTCTGCAGGGCAGCCGCGCGCAGGTACGAGGCGCCTGAGGCGAGCGCCTACCTGCCGGGGCGACGCCGTGTGGTGCGCGGGGCCCTCCGCTCTCCCCGGCCTCCCACAGCCGGAGCGGTGCCCTTGAAAGGGCCGGTTTCCAGTCAGGGCTCTTGGAAGGGGGTCAAGCCACCTCCACCATGTTTTAATAATGTGTATTTCTCGTTATCTTTAATATAGCAGGGGTTTTAGGCATTCCAGATGGTAGATGATTTAGCGCGACCCCTGACAGCCTTTGGTGAATTTCAGCTCACCCCATGACTTGGGGAGCTGCTGCAAGGGGAGTCGAGAAAGCTTGGGAACTATAGGGGAAAAAAAAATAACAGTTTTTGAAGACTGAGCCATTTGCACAACTGCAGGACTTCAATGTCTGATTTTCTTAGGGATTTATCAGTACATTGATTATATATTTGTGTGTCACCTTGAGGTTTCTTCTCATTGATTACCTATTTTTGTCACCTTGAGGTTTCTTTTTTCATTTGGTGACAATACTGAATGCTTCAGACCTCCAGTGGCTGTCTGCACAGGACCAAGTCTGGCCAACGGTGCTCTGAGCATTCCCCAAGGCCTGGAGGATTGCATTTGTTGCGTTGTTGCATTTCTTCCCTAGCAATTCAATCATTGCGTCATTTTAACAGGCAGTTCTTTGCAAACTAGAAGAATTAAGGAACATTATTTTATCCTTTTTAAAAGTGGAGATCCCAAACTGCTTTCAGCTCCTTGGCCTGCTGTGCCCCATGCACTGCTCGTGCCGCATCGCGCGGTTGCTCCACAAAGCACTTCTCCAGCTTTATGCTCTGCTGTCTGTCGTCAGCGATCTCGAGTTATCACGTGAAATGTACTCACTGGCCGAAAGGATCCCTTAAAAATTAAGTAGCAGAGATTTGCAGAATGAGCTGTAATAATTGTAAACTGAATATAGACCTTGAAATCTGCACAGTTATGGTAGTTTGGTCTCCTAACCACAAATTAATATCAGTTTGCATAAGATGCAGGCTCTATATGACAGCAGTTGAATTTTCATTATACTACTTAAGGGAACTTGTGGCCAGAATCAGTGGGATTCAGATTACTTAATAACTTTTTACTGGTAAAATAAATCACAACAGAGCACAGTTTTAAATTTACTTAATGGTTGTGGAGCTATCTAAACTTTAGTAGGTTAGTGTTCACTAATAATGAACCTGGCTCGGTGTTACAGTGAGGTGACACCCATTTTATCGTGAGATTTACCGTGACCATTTTGTGAAGTGTTGCATTTTTTCCCTAGCAATTCAATCATTGTGCCATTTTAACAGGCAGTTCTTTGCAAACCAGGAGAATTAAGGAACATTATTTTATCCTTTTTAAAAGTGGAGATCCCAGACTGCTTTCAGCTGGTGTAAATGGTGGTTACTTCTACAATTTCCTGAAACAGCATCTGACAAAGGACATCTGAACTTAAAAAGGACAAGAGGGATGAAGGTAGCCAAAGAGCTTGTGCAGGTGGCAAAGTGTATCTTGACAGAAACAAGTGTAACATTCCAGTAGTTCCAAGCAGAGAAGTATTTGTGGTGTTGAAGGGCAGAAATTGTCCTTGGTGCCATTTCTGCCTCCATGCCAGTGTCCCTGTTCACTGCAGGAGCAGCAAAGCGTCTCTGAACACCTTGCAGTGCTTTGCTAACTCATGGGCAGCAGTGTGACACGCTGGAGAAAAAGACGACTTGTGTTTTGGGCCGTACTCGGTCTGAAGGATTCCAAGCCCACATTTCTCACCAAGTGGCAGAGTCTTAGCTACAAAGCTGTTGACTGGGTTGGGATCAAGGGCATCCTTTGTATGGCCAGGAATGCAGAATTAGCAGGAGCGAGGCCGAGCACAAGCAAGAGAAGCAGAAGTCTGTAACGCAGGGCTGAGGTCACTTACCTGGGAGGGAGCGAACACAGGCTCTGCTTTGAGGGCTCTCTATGTATTTTACATGAAACAGCACACTGAATTTACTGGCAGCCTTGGAAATACAAACAGAACAAAGCATAGCCTGTGGAGGGGTGGATTGAACAAGTTTTGTTCTTAGGTCTTAGTAACGAATTGTGCAAAGCTTTAAAATGGCAGCAATGAACACAACAGGCTAAGCAAGATATTGTACATGGAGTTGCCTTTCTCCCAAACACCCAGAGATTCAGATTCTTTGTATTTGCAAAACTGATTCATTGCTTCATTTCAGAACAGGGAAGATCCCATTGTGAAAGTAAGTTTTATGTATTTAAATGCTGCAACTTCATAGCTTGTTTCCTTGGAGGAACAATTCTTAATTTGCTTTATAGTTTTAAGAGAGAAATGAGCACATTGAAAATCAATACAAATTCTCATTCACATCTGTGCATATAAAATGTTGATATAATAGTGGAGCATGCCAGCACTCATGTATTTCTCAGTTTATAACTTTGAAGTGAAGAATGCAAAAATGTATTGTACTCGAGCGCATGACTGAATTAGTGTGTTAAAACAGTTTTTAATTATGTTTACCTCTCATTTTGATAGTTTGAAAAACTCATTTGTCATTAGCTAAATTCACAAAGGCAGTTTTAGGTTTCTAGGAAGCGCAAGTGACCTCTCTAAAGAGGTAATTCAGTGAACCTGTCACTAATAATTTCATTCTGCAGCTAATAGTAATGGGTTTAATCCAAAAATTATGAGCTAGGCCCCCTTCCCTGAGGGAAGTATTTCTTTCCATCTTTAAATGCGAGGGGGTGAGCATAGTAAACTTCACAGCAGCTAGCTGTTCTTGTATTTCTGAAGTGTACGAGGCTCTTTCGCAGTGCTAAGAACTCAGTAATGTTCAGGCAGAACAGTTTTTCTTGAATTACCTCCATCTGCACTAAAGCTGGTGTGCCGGGTTTTCCAGCCCTGTCGTTTCATTAAATGCAGCTTTGTTTGTGGTCGCGGTGCCGTGTTCACCTGGCACCTCGCAGCCTGGCTCCTCTGTGAGCAGGAGGACGGCCTTATCCCAGCAGTGACGCGCAAGTGCAGGAGAAAACATAAAATGCCAAGCAATGCCCTTCTGTGGCTGTACAAATAACGCCCAGCTATTTTTTCATGTTTAATTAGTATGCTGATAATTTAGTTCCTCTCCATCTTGTCCTGGCAGAAGAAATTCTGGTGTGTAGGGGATTGGTACAGCATTTGCAAGCATGGTCTTTCCATTT
>NW_010583344.1:402336-466912 GCF_000705375.1 Tinamus guttatus | reverse complement strand
TCTTTCCCTTCTTTCCTCCTCCCCCAAACCCCTACAACTTGTGAAACAAATTCTTACCCGAGATAAGTGTGCCATTTCACTTTTCATGCTATTTATCAAAATTACATTATCAAGATAATCTCTAACTTATTTTCAAATCTTATTAAAGCACGATTATAGTTAACCTCGGGAAATTAGCTGTTGTGGGTACCTCAGACCAGTTTTGGTTGTGAGCCAAATGCTGCAGTCACCTTTCCAGCATAAATAGTTTTAATTCATTTATAATTTGTTTGAAAAATAAAAGATATGAGAAGAAAATCTTGAATGCCCTTTATTTATTTAAAACAGCCCTAACAGCACAGTGCACTTCTTAATTGCCTTGGGGATAGCTGTCACGCCGAAGGGTGAGCTTCTCAGTCAGCAATAGCTGAATCCTAGGAGCCTTTCATGCTCTTTCTAAGTTTGGGGAAGCATCCCGGTTGCACTTTATATTTTTAGTGTTTCTAATGTTTGTTTTTGAACTGCTGGGTTTTTTTTAGTGCATCGTCTAGAAATTTCAACAGATGTCTGCTGTTTTGACTTTTTAAATAAGGCCCTTTAAAATAAGTGATTAAAAATACCAATGAGGCTGATTTATAGTAGAAGTGGGGGGATAGGAAAGGAGGTTACCATAAGTGTCATGTTGATGAGTATTAAACATGCTGTGCAGTCCTGTTTCTTTCTGGCTTTCGGAGCACATCGGCAAAATGCAGTGCAAGGTTTGGGAAGTTTTGCAATTCATACTGAAATCTGTTTTCATAAAAAGTGGCTTTCTACTTGGTCTTTATACTGTGCAAAATGAGTTTGTTGCCTTCTATCACAAACATTACATTTTGGCTCTGGCTCAGAGACTGTTGAATGTCTGTTCATTTGACTTGCATTTTGGTTTAATCTTGCAGCATTTATGTAACTTAGCTTTAACTTTTGTCAAACAAGTAGAAGTCTTTCAAAACATTCCCAATGATATGTAAAACTCCTTTCCATTCTCCCGTGTTGCCACAGGTTTACTGAGTTCAATCTAAACGTATTTCTGAGCATCTGGAGATGTTTGCTAACTGAGCTTTATTTTTCACCAGAAACACCGCGCGCCCATCGCGACCTGGGAGCATGGCCACGAGCAGCACCAGCGACCCCGCGGTTCTGGGCAACGGCAGCGTCTTGTCGAGCACCGTGGGCCCGGGCGTCGTGGCAGCCAACGACGGAGAGGTCGCTGTGCAGCAGCTCCCGTCCAAGGAAGCACCAAGAGCAAAAGCGAGTCCGAATGGCTGCCTGCAACTCAACGGTACCATCAAACCATCTTTTCTGCCTCTAGTCAACCAAAGAACTCAGCAGATGTTGCAATGCTGCCACCCTTGCCCATACCACCACCCTTTAAGTAGCCATAATAACAAGCAAGAATGTCATTCAGTGGTTGGCAGCTCAGCACCGTCTCCTGTGACTTCGTGCTGCCTGCAGCCACATACTGAGTATTCAGCATCTATTTGCCAAAAACACGCACCCATCTATCAGCCTGCGTGCTGTCTGCAGCCCTCGCCGTCCTTCTGCCTTCACCATCAATGGCCTGATCATTTTCAGCATCAGCCTGTGCAGCAACATATAGCCAGGATAAGGTAAGCAGGTGAAACTTCGGTTGCTTTTCAATATGTGTAGCTCTTTCTGAGAATACTTCATTTCATTCTGCTGTGCAAGCAGAAGATCAAAAAGGAAGGTACCCCAAATTTATTCACCAGTGCTTTTCTGCATTAGTGTTTTAATGCATTACCAGTTTAAACTGGGCAAACCTATATGAATAGTACAATTGGTTTAATTTATTTATTTTGTTCTTACGTGGTTTCTTCTAAACAATAAATCCTAAGTCAGGAAACTAGTTTTGCTGCTCTACATGGGTATTTCTGGAACAATTCTTCCTGAACAAGAAAGTCTATTTTTTCTTTCTTCTTCTTTAGAAGCCGTTAACGCTTGTACAAGAGGCAGTGTGTGCCTATGTTATGAGAGATAGCAGAATACAGAGATAGATAGCGCTGGAAAATAGTATACCTGCATAGTCTCATTGAAAATCATTGTTTCCTCAAAAAGACACAGAGAAATGCTTTACCAACTCTATTCATAAATATACTAGGTTGTTTTAATTTGTTAAATCAGCTGTTGCAGTGAGTAGACCTCTTGTATCTTCTGTGTGTATGTCTGACAAACTTCAAAGTTGTGCTTGGACTGAGAAATTTTGGATTGTTAAAGGTTTTAATCCTTTCTCTCCCCCACTTCATAAAAACTTTCCTCTTTCTATCTGTTAGTTTTGGAGGTTCAGAGAGAGTAGCCCTAGCTACAAGGGAGCAACAATTGCAAGGAAGGTTGAGTCCCAGTCTGGGAGTCAGTTTCTAAAAATGTTAATTCCCCAATGCAAGGCTCTTCTGAGCTGTTTTGTTTTTTCTTTTAGTTATAATTGGACCAAACAGGGTTTTTTTTTCACTAGGTTAATAAAGCTACCCTTCTCCCTGCAGTTGAACATCTGCATCCTTGCTGTAGAGCTTGGAGCTGCAAATATTTCTCAGCCAATTGTATGTGTTTTGTCTCAATGAAATGTACACACTCAATTTAAACTTCTGAGAATGAGGTAGGGACAAATATTCAATGTGGAAAATGTCAAAATGAATCAAGTTTTTTTCCTAAAGGTAAAAGCAGCTGAAAATAAGTTTAATGATATAAAGTCCAAGTCAGCTTGCCTTTGCAAGTTGTTCCTCTTACAAGTGGAAAAAAGCCTAATTGTTGGAACTGCTTACAGTCACACATGATTTTTCCATCCCATACTTGATTAAATTTTAAGAAAAGATGAAAACGTTTGTGTGATTCTGCATGCAAAGGTATGCTGGAGGTTGAGCATTTATAAAGAAAGTCAGTCATACCTTTCAAACTGTCAAAGTGGGTTCACTAAATCCTATATTTTCCTTCCTGCACAGCAGGACTGTTTAAGCTTCAACTGTATTCCATAGTCATGAAAAAGGGAACTAATTTCATCTATAATGTGAATTCCTGTTTTTACTCTGGAAAAAGGAGCCCTGAAAAGTTCTTCTCAGATATAATGAAATAATGTTTTCCATAGTACTTCACAAATACTAGGATTTTGTGCTTTAGTTGCTGTGATTAGGATCTTAAGCCAAGATGTTTTCTTCACCTTGTGCTTCCTCACCAATGATGTACATTTGTGAGGATCTGTTTAATAAGTGATGATAAGTGGTTATCTTACCATTAGTAGGCAAAATAAGGACAGAATCTGACCTTTAAAGCATCAGTAGACATTGACTCTCCAGCCTAGCATGCTTTATGTATCCCCGTAAATGTTTACCAGTTCTTTCCTACACCTCTTTCTACCTAGGGCAACTGAAAGAGAAAGATACTTGCAATGTACCTCTTAGGTCAGCAAATCAATTTGTCTTCTAAAAGCCACCAGCCTCTGGTTGCTTCCAACTGTGTTTTTAGCTCTAAAGATGAGGTAAATGGGACTCGGGTCCCTTGCTGTGCTGGAAGAGCTGGACTTCTGTGCTTATTTTGGCTCCTTTGACTGGCAGTGTCTGTGCTAATAGTAAATGCACACGTCTGTCTCTATCGCCTGTGTTATGGACATGGAGCCAAAGCTTGTTGGGTTTTTTTTTGCTCCTGAATACTCCACGGAGTGTATCTAAATGTTACAGCTTGCTGTTGCGTTGTGAATCCCGTTTATCATAGTGCAACGCTGTCATTAATGAAGATATTCTGGTAGAGGCTAACAAGGGGGAGAAAGTGGATGCAAACCTGCAAACGAACATCCTCAGAGAGAAGTAGTCTTGCTCCGTGGTTATAACTTCACAGTGCTGAAGAGGTGATAAAACTGTTTGTTCTTCCCTGGTCTTGACCTGGTCAAGTAACTTTCTCTTCACACCTCTGTCTACGTGACATTTACACACAGTCTCTGTTCCACACTGTAATGTTAATATATTTTGAGCCTGAAGTCTGCACAACAGCTTCTTTTCCAGATACTTTTCTTACAAGGCTGACTTGGAATTGATCCAGTTTTATGATATGTGCATGTTTTAACAGGGCTATTTAAAATGCAAGCTCTCATATGATACGGTAATTAAATTCAGTGTATAGTCAAAATAGCTGTCATTTTGGTTCTTTGTATTTAAAAATATGCATTTTAATATTGTTATAATTTTAAGTCTGAAGGGGAAAAAGATGTTACTAGATAGAGGGGGCGAAAGCTTTTGCAGAATGTATCACTACTGCTTGCAGCTCTGGGCAGGTAACCAATTGTTTCAGCACGACAGGTTTTGTCAGGTTTTTAAGCCCAAGGCTTAACATTTGTTAGTGACCTAATATAAAAAGAATGTAGGCCTGGTGTATCACTGTGGATTGCAGTGGATAAAGAAGACAGACTGAAATAATGTCGCACTTGTCCTAGCCTCTGAAAGCTGGCTGGATGTGGGATTTTGTAGTGTGTAGAACATGGAAGTTTAAATTTCAAACTAAATTACATGGAAATGTCATCTGTGCACCCTAACTTGAATGACTGGGCAACCAGTAATTTTATAGAGTGATGTGGAATAAAACTTTCTTAATATTTGTCAGTGTACAACTTGGTCATGACAAATGAGTGTCTACTATGAAAGAAGGTAAAATAACTCAACGGTTCATACTGATTGTTTTGACAAATTTTGTTCTTAGAAAGCTGTTTTTCTGAGATTGGAAGATCTTCTCTCTGGTACTTGAGATTGGAAGAGGTTGGAAGCGTCTTATTCTATGCCCTATATTTAAGATGTAATTTGTTCAAATATGTTATTCCCCTTTTGCAGTGATCAGACGATGTCCTTTCTAGAGTGCAGTTGTCCAGGGACTTGGTTTGTTTTCTGACAAATGGTTTCTAAACCTCCCCGTCATGCAGCGTGGTGCAACGAGTTGTTCTCAGGCTCTTCTGGAAGATTTTGCACCCTCTCCCTTCGAGAGGCTCAGGTTTACATTACACTTTTTCTCTGAAGGCAGTTATGTGTCTCCACAAATGTGTGGGCTTCCCAACCCTTGGAAGGTAGGAGTTGCTGCTCCTAGACCACCATCCGCTTCTGTAATCAACAGCATTGCCCAAGCAGAAGGTAGAGGTGAGGAAGAGGAACCAAGTAAAGCTGCTAGTCCCTTGTTATCCAGAAGTGGGAGAAGCCTGAAGATGCACCCTGGAGAGCCAGAGGCAGGGAGTCAGGAGTCACTAGGGCAGGAGGACACTGTGCAGCCCAGCACCACGTTTAATGTGATGAAAACACGATAAAATAATAAATGATTGCATATTGTAGAACTAAATGCTGCAGTAAAACAGTATAAAACAAGAAAGCTCTTAATTAAAATTGTTGCTTGTGTTTTTCAAAATCTTTTATTTATACGTGTAATTTGTGTAATTCAGTAAGTCGTGATAGATTTGTGGACAGCGTGTGTGTACACACTTCTGTGTAGAGCTCTTGTCTCTGGTGCCAAAGCACCAGAGTCGCTCAGACGTGTTTGTGAACTTGCTTGAAAAGCTGTAGTTGAAACTACCTGTGTCATTCCTGACCTTGACACCAGCTCTTTTGGAGTCTCCTGTGTATTACGACTCTGAACACTTAAGGCTGTGGACTCGCAGGCAAAAGATAGAGGACAGAAGGGCATGGGGCTGCAAGAGAAGTGCTGGTGTTGCTGATAAGGAAACTACTCCAAATTGCCCCCGAGCAGAGTATTTGCAGTTCTGCAAGACCTAGCCCCTAAATTTATGCATGTATTCCCTGCTCAGAGTGAACCTGCTCTGTATCACTCACCATTATTTACATTTCAGGACTATATTGTTAATATTTTTGACTAACGCAGATAAGTAAAGAAGATCCCTCTGTAAATCATCTGAATTATCTCTGGGCTTTTTACAAGTTGTTGAGTTTCTGTAGTAAAAGACACATGTGATCTCTCCATGATCACAGTTATATCAAGCTAGGGCATAAAAAGAAAATCAGTTTAAACTGCACAGAATCATTAGTTTGGCTAAAATTTAAGACTCAGGAAAATATGTAGATCCTCCCCCATCCTCTGTCCCTCAGGTTTTAAACTTTTAGTTTCCAAAGCCTTTCTCAGCAGTCGTGCCTGCTACCTGCTTCCTTTAAGTTTTCCACACCATTCCCAGCCTTCAGGAGTTAGGGCCTTCACGAGCACCCGGAATCCCGAGCCGTGAGGAGAACGGCTCAGAGCGCGCAGGAGCGGCCGGGCCGCAGCTACAGCCTGAATTGCTGGATTCAAATATTTCATTTGCTAGACTGATATTTTAAGCAGGGCAAAACCATAATACTTCAGAGTCAGGAAACTGTTAAAACATTAATATCTTCCAACTTACTGGACGTCTTCTGTTCATTTGGATTTAAGTGTTTTTTTAAACTGTTATGGCGCTGCAGATTTATGTCACTGTCCTGGGTTTTGGGGTTCTGCTGTGTGTCATGTGTTTCTGTGCCACACACTGTTTTAAACAGTTTTACAGATATACCTCAGTACTTCTTAATTAACACTTTAAGAAGGGAGTTCTATTAAAATGTGTAGCTGAAAAGCTGTCAAGTGAAGCTAGAGCATGATAGCTGATTCTTACTCATTTTATATTTCGTCCCTAGTTACTTGGCCCAAAAATTAAAAATGAGAAAGAAATAAAAAGCTCTTGTTTTTTCAAAAAGCAAGGGGACATTTGCCAAATACCAATCTTAATAACAAGACTTTGTTATGAAACAGCTCCTTGCTTGATTCCAGGAAAAGGATAATTGTTATCTACTGCCTTTTGCAAGGCTTGCTGGGCTGATTCCACAGTATTTTATAATGCAGCTTCACATTTCAGCAGTATTAAATGTTCACAAAAAAAAAATAGTAGTTTGCACGTGACTCTACATTTTTCAAAAACTGTTAGATTTTCTGTATTTAATGCATTATAAGATTATAAGATTGTTTTGTTTTCACTTTTGTACGCAACATACGTTAGTGTCCTATATACAATATTTATACTATGAGAGACTTATTCCTTTGCTGTTCAAGGGTAAAAGTACATATCTTTTTTTAAAAAAAAAACTACTCTAGATTTTTGAAGGTTGTTACTGAACCATTTTATCAGCCTTCAGCAGCTAAAAGGCAGAAGCTGTTACGTTCACTTTGCATTTGTCAACACAGAAATGTTTTTAATGTTCAGTATGTTGCAAATACCTTGATATACCTTGATTCATGTCATGGATTGGAAGTTCGTGCATGTCAGTAATTAGTATGGGAACAATAAAAATTCCTTTTTTTTTTTTTCTCATTTAAGCTGTTGATTCCATGCTAAAATAGGAATTCCTTATCCAGTGGTTTCCCAGAATGAGGAGGCTGGAGGGAAATGGAAACCACAAATTAGATGCTCCCTTTCATGTCGCTCTGTTAAGTGCCCAGTAGCAAACTTAGGGGTTTTAATGTAGATGAGGAAGGGAAAAGGAATGTGAAGCAGCCTCGTGCCTCCTCCTGAACCTCTGAGCCCAAATAGGGGCTCTCTGCTGTGCCAGGGGGGAAGAAGAGCTCTCCTCGTGACCAGGTTAGATGTTTCTTTTTTGCTTTACAAAAAGCCGTTTTCATAGGAGTCATCACATTGAGCTGTACTTTCTCATTTTTATTTTTATTTTTTTCTTAGACAGTTATCTCGCACAGTGCTAATGCAAGAGGTTTGTTCTGGCTTTGCCAAGTCCTTCGTAGTTCTCCTGATAATGATTGTGCCTTGTCAGCTAAACAAGCAACACGCCACCCTCCTCGTTAGCCCTGCCCAGGGCTTAGAGCAAAGGGCTGACACAAAGTGACCAGAATGCAAATAAAAAAAATGCCATTTATAATTCAGCAGGTGACCAAATTAAAAATAATATGCTTAGGAAAAAAAAATTAATGCTCTTAAAAGACCTTATTCGTTAGGTAGTCCAAGGGATTTCTGCAGGCTTTTAGTTGCACTAATTAAGTATCTGTCTTGATTTCAGATTGCTTTGAACGCAGCATTTGTGTTTTCAGTAAAAACCAGCTCTGGTGCCTGCTCTGGTGTGAGGGCCCCTGACAGACGGGCCTGGGGGCTCTGGCCTCTAGGCCCCGGGGTCTGCGAGAGGCAGAGACCGTACGAATTTCCAAATGAATTTCCTGTGCCCTGTTCCCTCACCTTCCCTTGGATGACAGAGCACCTAGCCCTTAACCAGTAATCTGCTAGGCCTTTGAACTGTCTCTTCAGAAGATACAATTAACTGGTAATGCAAGAGAAATGGTAAAAAATGCAAGTGCTTTCTTTAGTACTAAATTGACTGGAAAACTAGCATCAGCTGTCGTCCTGCTTGAAAAGGCTGAGGCTGAGCTTGAGACAGCTTTTAAAACTGAGCTTTTAGGTGTGCATTTAGGTCTAGAAGTGCTGAAAAAATACATGTGGAGGAGTAGCCCAAAAAAGACAGTTTGTGGGCATGACTGGGCCACGTATAGTTGTTCACATTCACTATTAACAGTAGGTAACAGTAAGATTCAAATGAGAAGCAAGGCAACACTGCAAAACAAAGAGGGAAAGTCCAAACGAAGCACCACCGGCTACGTGGTTTGCAGCATTGCTGCAGGGCCGCCCTTGGGAAGGGCTGGGAAAGCCCTGCTCTTGGAAGCCTTCCCTTTGCCTTCCAGGCAGTAGTGCGGAGTGAGAGTTGACTTGGGAAAGATGCTGGGACGTTGCCATAATCATCTCCAACTCATTCCAGAACCATTTGTCCTTCCTCTCTGATAATATTTCAGTGTGTCCTTCTGCCCCTGGTAATTAATAATTGAGTACATGCTTTTAAGTAGTAAAAGATGCTTAAACAATAAAAGAATAAAAAGGAAGTACAGGAGAAAAATATGCAAGAGCAGCATGCCCGAGCAATTTGGTGTTAACTAGTTTTTGTTAATCTAGGATTGCTGTGAGCGTTCCTCTGTTCGTATCTGCTGAATAAACAAATTTCTTAATTTGGACTGATAATGCAAAATACAAATTGCCTAGTACTATGTAGTACTAGTATATTATGCAGATGGGAAGGAATTATAGGCAGAAATCCTAAGTTACCAGTACTGGTTGCATTGAGAAAGGTTAAAAGATCTACTTCGGAAGCATTTTTTTTTTCCTAGAAAAGCCAGAAATGAATAAATGAGTTTATTCAATTAGGAAATATTAGAAATTCTCTGCAGCTTTTCCTGTATTTTCTGTTATGCCAATGGACCACCTTTCTGCAAAACTCTTATGTTACATTTCCAGTTTATCAGGTGTCTAGTACAAGGATGATCAGGGGCCTGGAACATCTGCCCTATGAGGAGAGGCTGAGGGAGCTGGGCCTGTTCAGCCTGGAGAAGAGAAGGCTGAGAGGGGATCTAATCAGTGTATATAAATACCTCAAGGGAGGGAGTGCAGAGGACGGGGATGGTCTCTTTTCAGTGGTGGCCACTGATAGGACTAGAGGAAATGGCCGGAAACTGAAACATCAAAAATTCCATAGGAACTTAAGGAAAAATTTCTTAACAGTGAGGGTGACAGAGCACTGGAACAGGCTGCCCAGAGAGGTTGTGGAGTCTCCTTCTCTGGAGATCTTCAAAACCCGCTTGGACGCAGTCCTGTGCCACGTGCTTTAGGTGTCCCTGTGTATGCAGGGGGGTTGGACTAGATGATCTCTAGAGGTCCCTTCCAACCCTAAGCATTCTATGATTCTATGATTCTATGATTCATTAAAGGTGGTGAATTTTTCTAACTTTTGACTGGAAAAAAAATAAAAAGTTTGATTATATTGAATCCGTTTTATGGTCAACTGGCTAATTTTACAGTTTGGTTAAGTGAAAAGTAGAATTTGTCACTATAGTCAATCAGATATTCTGGGAGAAACTCTTGGGAACTGTGTTTTGTCTTGAAAGAAGCTCTTCGTTGAGAGGAGGTTGTCTGACCTTCTGAGACTGGGGGAAGCAGAAATGACCCCCCGGGGATCTGCGTTCACAAATTGTTGTGTCTGCACGGGGAGAAAGATGAACATCCACCACAAGGTGCCACCTGTGACCTGCTGGAGTCTCCCTGCTCCAGAGTCCAACGTGCGCATCCTTAGGGGAGCCGTGGGTTCCTGTAAGGAGCGAGAGAGCGGCCGTTGTGGAGAAGCACACGGATTAAAATGGAAGACCCTGCACGGCTCTTTCATCCCCTTCGATAGGGGCTGCGTTTTGGCTTGGGTGCCTGTTGTGATTTGGAGGGTCATTGTTAATTTCCTGTCTGTCGGAGAAACAGAAGATGCGACCGTGACCCTGCATTTCTCCATTAAACTGGGAAGTGTAATAAAAGCAGCTTTGAAATAAAATATTTCTGAGGAAGGAACTTTTTTTCCTAGTGAAACTGCTGAAAACTACTCTAGTCATCATTTAAATCCCAGAACATATCTATTAATTTCACTGTAATTACAGAGAAAAGAAAAACGACTAATGGTTTTAGACTTGTGACGGATCTTGAAATAATATTAGTCTGCTCTAAATTAACTGCTGGCTTGTTTTCAACTAGTGATTCATGCTGGTATTTTGCTAAGCCTTTTTTATTGTCTTGAATAGTTCTGAACTTTTGTTTAACTTGCCAAGCAGTACTATATGTAGTCCCCCCTTTAGTGTTTCAGAAACTAAAGGAAAACATGAATATCTTTACTTAAACCTTCTGAAGAATACACTTTATAGTTATGAACTTTGCCACTTAGAACTGGGATGATCCTTTTTAAGTATGTTTAAGTAGTTTTCTTACTGGTAATTTTTGAGAACTATCTTTAGAAGTGGCTGGAATCCTTGAAGAGAGATTTCTGAGGGGAAACAAAGGTATATAGAAATTTGTAGAAGTTTTAATTTTAGTATATAATAAATAATGCAGTGCTTTAAAATTAATCACTAGTTAACTTCCAAATGAAAATATGTAAGCACAGGATGTTAATCTGATCGCACTGACTTTTTTGCATGTCTGTTGACCATAAAGAAATGTGTATTTCTGCCGAGCTAATCTATTGTATGCTGGTGTGAACTGGAAGTTTGTGATTGTGTCAAAACTACCTTTCACTTTTGCAAAGTAGGTCAGTAAAGTGTCAGTTTAAAATTTAGTAGCAGAAAGTGAGCAAGGTTTTGTTAAGTATGTAGAGGGCTTGCTATTGATGGCAAAGTATTCTGCTTTTACCTGTGTCTGTTCTGTGGGTCTGTAGAGATATTTTCAAGGTAAAATTTAAATCAGTAACAGCAAGGATCACTCAGGCAATGATTGTATTGTCATTTATACCGTGCTTACCCCTGCTTTCCTTCCTTGTTTGTTCTTGCTGTGGACATAAACCCTCAGTTGGAAGTGAAGGGGTAGAAGGATACAGGAGAAGGAGACAGGCACCTTCATAAAGCTTGGAATCTCAACTGTGAAATTATGAGTGGACATCTGTAATACAGTTGGCAGCTAGTTTCTTGATTTTGGTCTGTGTACTACACTGCCTTTCATTCTGCTTAATTTTATGCATAAAAATAGCCTTATGCTTTATTGGAAGTAATTAACAGGTATAAGGTTAAACAAAACTGCAGCAGTGGGGTTTCTTTCTTTTTCCTTGAGATGAAGTAGTACCTAGTTTCAGATCATCTCACCCTGGTAATATACAGCAAAAAAAAAAACCCTTTGGAGTGCTCCTTGATGTCTGTGTGTGAAACAAGAAGAAATTCTTTGCATTTTTCTTGCTTTTATTAAAAATTAGACAAAAGCAATTTATCAAAAAATAAATCCTCTGTCTTGATTGCAACATGCTTCTGCTGTGTGTTGTCTTATAATTCCTTTCTAGATGTAAATAAACAAAATGATGTGCAGACAAAGGCAATAAACACAGCGTATTTAAAAAGCATCAAGAGCGAGTTCATGATCGGAGTCAAGGAAACCTCAGTACAGCACAGCAGAAAAGTAAAACGGGAGGCTAGCAAAGGGCTTGGGGGACTTAAATCATTTGGATTTGTTGGCTGAATGATTGTTCCAATTGCTGAAGCGATAGGGCAGGTAGACGTTATGTCTTGTGTAAATGCAAAAACTAGCTTGATATTTAAAGCAATTGAAGTTTTTCTCATGGGTCAATGCCTTGCTGAAAACACTAGGATTTTCTTCCTCTGCGGGGATTTAGCTGGTATTGTGTGTTCTAACGGAAGGTGCACAACGTGATGCGTATCTTGTTCTGTCCTGCAGGGCTTTAGCTTATCCTTGAGTGTAGTAATGACAAAAAGCCATGTTTTATCGCTGCTTGTAACCAGATCTGCCAAGAAAGGAATAGCTTCCCTGTGGCAAAGTGTTAGAGTTAAACACTTCATAATCCTGTGACAGGAGAGTCTTTATATTGATATTTTTTTCACTAAGTACAGCCATTTATTGTAACATAATATTTTAGACTCAAGTTAATTTTGTGGTGTAATGCAAGAAAGAAAAGTTAGTTAGCTATTGGCTTTTTAATTAATAGGTTTATATTGCTATTTATTTAGGTGATGATAACCCCTGTGGTAGGTCAGTTCTTGCTCTAACAGCTACACAAACACACATTTAGGTTTTTATGCATGCACTTTTATTTGTATCAAGACAGTAGTAGGTCTCTCTTATGAGCACTTACATGAGAAAAGCAGAATTGAAATGATATAAAACATAATGTTTGTCCATACTTCCATAGTTGGAGCTGATACAGTCTAAATAGCTATTAAGAAGGAGGGAAGGAAGAAAAGCATCGGTAGACCAGGAGCTGAGGCGGGCAGTAAATGGCAGTCAGACGCAGCCCGTCACTTGATTTCCCCTTGGGTTTCCATCGCTGGCACAGCTCGTGTTGGGGGTTCACCAGCGAGGGTAGTTCTGTAACAACCTGCCTCTGCTAGTCCCATCACAAACAAATGGGATGTCAGGTCCTAGTGTCAAGCCCAGGACTACTGAGGAAAGAGGTAATTTAATACACAGATCAAATTGAGTTCTGTTCCAGGCTTTCTGGTAGGATAACATACTTAATATAACTTTTTTTTTCTTGACATAATTTATGGAATTCACCATTTCTTTCTCGTGTAAACTGATGAGGATTTTTGTTTCTTGTCTTGATTTTTTAAAAAAAAAATAGTGGTGGGATTTTTGTTTCTTGTCTTGATTTTTTTTTAAAGAAAAAATTAGTGGTGTTATTAAGCTGACTAGGTGGAAGCATAATAATTCAAAAATTAGACATAGCATTAATTAAGCAGGAAAGACCTGTTTTTGCTATGCATTTCTGTATTTGAGAGCATAACTAAAGAATTTTTTGGCATAGTTTTCAGGGATAGCTTTTCCTATTGACTGATATAATAGAGTCATCACGACAGCTGCAAGGGATTGGTTACACTGCTGGAATTCATTCTGGGGGACGCTGTTGATTTTTATGCATGCTTTTCGAAGCAAAACAGTTTGATAGCAGGTGTGACCCTTAACCTTCCCTAACTTTGAAGAACTTCATCATCATCATTTGTTCACCACTGAATATATTTTGCAGGTGGAGGAAACAGAGGGCAACGTAGTTTTGTTTTGATGGGAAACAAGGGGGATGAGGAATGGCTGCATAGGTATCTTTGTCCCTCTTTTATGCACCAAATCAGCTAATTTTTGAAAGTTCTGTCCTAAACAAAATGTAAGTTCTACCAAGAAAATATTTTTTGCTGTGTAGTTACAGGGGCATAATGGAAATGCAGGGCAAGGCTTGGTGAAGAGGCTCCACATGTGCATTTGAAAGCAACCTCGGAGGTATCAGAGGGGCTGGGAGAGCCGTGGCAGCAGACGCTGGATGGAGACATTCCTGCCTCAGGGCCAAAGGGGTGTCCTTACTCCAGCAAATGTGTCCTAGGTCTTGCCATGACTCTGTGGCAGACTTTGCCCACCTGCATCTCACTGTCCAAGCATCCCATTAATCTGAGCATTAGGTAGCGGTGTGGGCCAAACTCCGGCTTTCCGTGGCCCTGGGAAGGTCCGTGGCAGTCCTGCAGCCTGGTGTGTCATGTTGGGGAGCTGTGCTCAGGCCTGCGCAGAGGAAAATTCTCTTTCCATGGGAATTAATTCTCAGTTAAGTCAGTCACTTGTTTCTTCAACCTTGTAGACTAACTTTGTTGTAAAAGTGAATGCTAAATTTGATTAAAAGTGCAAGTATAAGCAAAGCATTTTTGTCTGCCAGAAGAAACCTGAATAGCCGTATAAACCTTTCTCCAAGTATAAACCTGAGTTACAACCAACAGCCTATACAGATGTCTTTGGATGACTGTTGGTTGTGTCAAATAGTTGTATGGTGTTACTGCTCGTGGTGGCAAGGCCTGCTGTGACCCGGGTGAGAGACGACTCATTTTCAAGAGGCAGAAACGCGGATGTTGACAAATGATGACTAAAAATTCATTACTGTGTTAAGAATAAAAGTTGTGTCTGTTTCTTTCTAACTTGTAAACACAAAGATGTATGGTGCAATTACTAAAATCTGTTCTCTGACTCAGTTTGTGTTTTTATTCCCTTTTCCGTGGAAGCATGGAGTCATAGTTTGTGTTTTTCATTGGGGCTGTACCTGATTCTGGCATTTAGGCAAAGCAGCTATTTTGGGGTCCTTTGGTGATGCATTAATGCATGAAAGACTCCTCTGTTTAAGTGTTTCTCTTCAGACACAGTCCTGTTACTGCTCTCTTCAGATTTAAACTCTGTGACTTCATGTCACATTCACAGACAAGAGGTTCTTAAATGGACTTACAGGTTATTGATGAAGGTTATTGATGGGAATTAGGGCTTCTTTTTTTCCACATCTCTTTTTAAGGCAAAGTGTATATGAAGCTTAAGGATCCAAAAACTAACAAAATGAAGTGCTCACTGAACAGCAGCAAGTATGAATAATTTGCTTTTGGTTTTGCTTTTCTCTTATCTGTCAAAGTAATAGTATTTATATTCACTTTAATAAATAACAAAAAGCTACATAGAAAAGGGTACCTTCGGTCACATGGATACCTTCGGTCATTCTATTTCCTAATTATGGAAAGACAAAATTATGACCAAAATCACTTTCTGTGATGGAACTACAACGGCAATTAAAAAGGTTCATGGATTGCAATGTTGGAAGATGGTGTTTTGTTTGCCTTTTTCCAGCAAATGCAAACTTTGTCGTATTTTTTGTGGTTCTGAATTGATATCTTGTTAGTTTATTAGGTCCCTTATTGAAAACTTGAAAAGCTTCTCAAATAGTAATCCTGAAAATCAGCTGCCTCAAATGCCGCTTTTGAAAACCCAGCTGTCTTTGTAGCTATAATTATTCTCTGAATTACTTGTTTGCAGAAGCTCAATTAAATATGATTGTATGCTTTTTTCAAATAATTTATATTCTTAAATATCTTTTTTGCTGGGAAAATCTGTGAAAGAGAAGAATTAAACAAAGTAGTATGTGCATGTATTTTTCATGTATTTTCAGTAATACTTTTTTTTTTCTTCTTTCCAGACCAGCCAGACCGTTCAAATTACCAAAAAGGTAAGGTGTTGTTACTGTCACATGTGAGGCTTACAAAATCGTGGAGGAGGTGAATAAGCCAAAGGCTAAACTGCACCTCCGCACAATACAAGATAGAGGGAATGTTCAGTGGAATGTTGTTCAAAAACATTCAAAAAACATTCTTGTTCAAAAGAGGCTGAGAAAATTTGATGTACAGCAGGCCCACAGATGGCCATGAAAAGGAGTGGGCAGACATGTGCTTTTTAGCATCCCCAGTCAACAGCTGTGAATCCCAGGGGGTCATAGACAGTACTGACCACAGAAGGTGACCAAACTTGCACGATCGCCCCAAGTCGTCTCTTCAAAAATTGCCTTTCCTGTACACTGTGCAAGAATTATAAAATTTAAGGCATATTTCAGTGTTCCTTGTGTGCAAATACTTGAAGATATTTTTGACTATGGTGTTTTCCAATTTGTTTCTTTGTGTATATGCATACACTGTCTGCACCAATTTTTTTGATTAAGGGTTTGTTCTGAGAAACTGCTTGGTTTCATTAATAACGATAAAGCAGCCTGACAGAAAACTTCAGAATAGGTCACTGTAAAGAGCTTTTCTTTTCCTAAAAGCAAAGCAGAAAACGCAGACAATCAAAAATAGCAGATTTGGACTACACATACTCTGAAGAATGGCAGAATAAAAGAAAAAAACAGAGTAGCTAATTTAAAACTGTTCTGCCTTGCTAATAGTAAAAATAAAGAATCTCAAATAAAAACATGTTAAAAACATAATCCACTTTTGGGATGTGGCCTTCAGTAAAGAACAGACATGTTCACTTTCAGGCTATGTACATTTGTTCCATAATATAAATTCAATCACACTTCCATTGCTCATGATGACCTCTTTGCTATACTGAAACTTTATGTAGTATGAACATATCTCTTTATATGAGACTGAGTAGTGGTTTAAATGGAGTATTCCTACATAAAGGTGCTGAATCAAAAAGTTTAACAGTATCTAGTTCTTCTGCAGCTGAAAATGGGAGGGAAAATGGAAACTTATAATAATAATAACAATAAGATCTGGGTCCAGGTTATCTCTGTGAAAATTACATGAATTTGTTGTCTTTAGTGGTACCAAATGAATGAGATTAATGTAGGTTGAATTGCTTATTGTATCTCCTAAGGTTTTTTAGTTCTGCTTAAAACATGTAAGTTCTTTTTCAAGTGTATGGAAAACAGCAGGAGGAAAGAAATAAATCAAAACTATATGTATTCTCTTGATACAAAGCTACAAGGCATGCATTGCCATTCTGACAACTAGATTGAAAGCAGGGAATGAATTGGCATAAAAGAGATTTCATTCAGACAAGAATGTTGCAGTTACTGCAAATTCATCATTTAGTAGTTGTCGAGTTTGGAAAAGAAGATGACACATCAATGCAGCCAGGTGCCCAGCTAGTTGCACAGCTGTAGTGTTTTTATTAAGCATCAAAAAAGCAGGAGATTGATGTTATGATTTAGGAAAATACTGAGGTATTTGCTTAACAGTAAGGCTGTGCTTTCTGAAAGTGCATGATTGCTTGTGGACTGAAGCGCTTTTCTGTTCTGTTCTGAGTCAGAAATTATCAGACAAATGATCATTTACACTGAACCTAAGCCTAGGCAGTGGCTTACTTTTCAAAGAGAAAATAAAAAATAACTAAACACAAATTATACCTTTTCAATGCAATAAAATAAAAGAACTACCATCTTTCTCGTTACTTATACTCATTTGGGATTTAGGCTATCTATCTGTAGACAAGTTGATGGCAACGAGAGCCCTCTAGCACCGGATGGTACTCAGACAAATAAAATCTGTGTGTAGTATGGTTCATCCGTTTTTGATATTCTAGCTCAGGTCATTTTTGCTCATTTGAACTTGTGATGTAAGAAACAGAAAAATCTGCAGGTGTAAATCCGTAATTACTGTCTTCTGCATGGGCTTACTAACATTTTAAGCAGACATAGTTTATTTTATAGGTAGTGACTAAAGAATTTAACCAACTGAAGAGCTTTTCAGCTCAGAATGGAATCAGCATGTCAAAGGGGTAAATCCTGCAGGAAAATAAATATTTAGGTTTTATTTTTGACTTCAGAGCGAATGTCTGCAATAGCCAGTCAGTCTGGCAATTGGTGTCTATACAAAAAAACAAACAAACAAACAAAAAGCACAAAGATTAGGCAGTGTTGCCCGTGAAATATAAGCTCTGTGATTTCAGGTGTTCACTGCACGAAAAATCGTGAAGAAACTAGGATTTGGGAGTTTTCTGGGTTTTTTTCTTCCCAATGTAACTAAAATAAAAATATCTTAGGAAATAACAAAAATTAGATTTTTATGTGAAACTTTTTGCACTCAGACAACTTGAAAAGATGCTGAGAGTTAAAAGCCAAGAGATACATTGTTCCAGAAGACCAAGTAACGAACTCCGTTAGTTTGTGCATCATGTTGCAACTCTCCTTCTCTCCTTCTCTTTTGAAGTATAAATTTATTGGAGAAGTGTTAATATCAGTAATTCATGTTTAATCTTAAACAACAGTTTCACTTCACATATGCAATTTTTAGTGTGAATGCATTTTTATATGAATGATAGGCACATCACTCTTCATGCCTGAACACGTACAACAGAAACAGTTCTTTCAGTAACTTAAAATAGTAACACTTATGTCAGTAATTTATGTCAGAATCCTGAAAAAAAATAGCAGTATTCTGCCACGAAGGGCTTCTCTTAAGATGGGGAAGTTTCCGCTGTGCCTGACGTCTCTCCCCTCGCCGCAGCTACGCCGCGCTCCTCGCCGACTGGCCCGTGGTGGTGCTGGGCATGTGCACCGTGCTCATCGTGGTGTGCGCCCTCGTGGGGATCCTAGTGCCAGAGCTGCCCGACTTCTCCGACCCGCTGCTGGTAGGTACCCAGGGGCACTGGCAAACGGCTGGCTTTGGTGTGCTCCTTCTCCAGGGACAGCGGTAAATGTGGGAGGCAAGTTCATTTCAGTCACATTGTAAAAATTCCTTTTAAAGTCAGGCCTGCCCAGACAAAAGTTCTGACTCTTGACGTGCCTTGGTTTAGTGGACGTCTGTGTCTGAAATCTGCAGTGTAACATACTCTGTTTGGGATCTAAGAACTGAATTGGCCGATTTATTGCTTTACTGTCAAAATCTGCAAAAAAAAAATCTCTACCAGGAATCTTTTCGGGAATCAATTTTCAGAAAGATTCCATTAGTAGTGAGCCTGTACAAGTAAGTATTATATGATGAATACATGAAAGAAATTTGATTTAAGAGCCTGGCAATGTCTCTGCCATATGTGAGCATAGTGAGCTAGCCGAGGGCGATGCAAAGAAGCGGTTGCACCTCGGGCAGTTAGTTATGCACTAGCTCCAGCAACGGTGTGGTGCAGAGAGCTATTCAGAGCTCATATGTCCTGCAACAGAACTTCTATACATTGAACAATGTAAATTCATCCCAGTTAAGAGTTATAGATAATAGGAACAGCACAGCCCAGACCATACGTTCCAAATCAAGTTTCAAAGAGTGAGTGCCAGGATCTATTAAAGAGCCGTCTGGGGATGAAATCATATCCATATTGAAAGGCTGAAAGTAATCTTTATCAGATTCCATTAAATTCTGGGCTCATTTCTTACTTTTCCTGTGCTATATTACCCATGAGTAACTTTCAGGACTCTTATGGAAAAAGTTGCATTTAGTTATTATGCTCAGATATAAATATAACATTCCCATGAATGTTATATTTGCATATTGGTCTATTGCAGTACAGTATATCTGTACATGCACATTATACAATAAAGGATATTTCTTGACACAGTCTACAGTTATTCAAATTATGATTAAAAGTCTCTTTAAAAATTGTTATTGTATAGGTTTTATTCTTGGATAACTAGAAACATATACTTTATTAGGATTGATTAGATTTATTTAGGATTTTTAAATCATATTTAATCAGTGAAGAGTGATAATGAAGATACAGAAGAGAACAGCGTAGAGTATCCTTGCTCTGAAAACTAAGAACTAATGTGTTAAACGTTGTCATACATTAAGTAATCATAATTTCTGAGGGATGTAAGTGGTACACGCAAGAATTCTTATCCCTTGTCAGTCCATGCAGTTGGTCATTACTTTGTCAAACTGCCCTGTCTTTAAAGCACTTTATCTTGAACATAGATGCCTGGAATAACTATGCTTCATATTGAAAACGATCATCTTGATTGCATTTCCACTTTCCTATTAAAGTTAAAGAATGAAATGTATTAATGGAGTTTCGTAATATTCTCCCTTAGGGTTTTGAACCAAGAGGGACAGCAATAGGACAGAGATTGGTCACATGGAATAACATGGTGAAAAACACAGGGTACAAAGCAACACTGGCAAATTATCCTTTCAAGTATGCAGATGAGCAGGCTAAAAGGTAAGAGTTGGAGTTCAAAATTCATTTTATTTATTGTTTTTATTGCTTAAATGAACTTGCTGCAGTACCCTTTGAAGTTAATGTATACGTTGCCACTGATTTCAATGAACACTGAATCTTACCCTCCAAGTTCTTTAAGGTCTTTCATATGGAGCTGGTTAAAGTGACTTGTCACTTTTGTTTTCTCTTTGAGTTACCGGTATTTTCCAATACTAGGCTCAATATAGTTTCCTTTGAAGTCTCTAAAAACAAGAAGTGTAACAAATATTGCAGTTCCTGAATACTAGAGTCACATTGACAAAAAAAAAACATTTTTTTTAATGCCAGAGTTACAAAGAGGCATGATAATTTGGGTACTCATTTTAACGATCCCTTTGCTAAGATAACGTAAAAGTATTTATTCTGTTTTAGTCATCAGGATGACAGATGGTCAGATGATCACTACGAAAGAGAGAAGAGGCAAGCAGACTGGAACTTCCACAAAGATACCTTTTTCTGCGATATTCCAAGTAAGTGGAGAGTATTATTATACAAAGAAGCCTAAAAACTGTTGCAAATAGAATGATTTCTGAACCCTTCTTTATATTATATGCCTTAATATTAGCTAAAATATTTCTTGCTAGATATATTCATGATAAGTACCTTCTTTATGTCTGCAGAAGCCTTTGAGGAAATCAAACTAAAATGTTGCATTCAACTGGTATGTCTAAGGAAACAACTCTACTTCCTTAAATTGCTTTCTTTAAGTGCTTCCATTTCCTTTAAACTTTTTATGAGTTGTTGTTAATACTGATCATTGTAAAAGTGGTGTCTTGAATATATATGCCTACAGAAGTTGCACCTACCCTAAGAAAACAGCGTTTTATCTGTGCCATCAACACATCAATGTAATTCTAAAAAATAAAAAATAAAATAAAAAAACCTAAACCAAAGTACTTTTCCTCTTTATATTTGTATAATGCTCTTTTCTAAAAATCATCCGCAGGTCACATCCTGCTCAGGATTTTTTTTTTTTTTTAACATTTTTAGAACTTAAAACCAAAGGCCTGTGAAGATACTTAGTTTCAAGTAAAGAGGTTATGTTAGCAGATAAATCTGTACTGAACCTCTTGCAAGACGTGCTGCAAGACTGTGATAGTCCTTTCTGTGAGATAGCCTGCGTTAGCAGGGATAGATCTTACTTTGAGACTTGGACTTTTTGCTGCTGCATCAGTATGTGACCTGCTGCTTCAGTGTGTGAGCACTGATTGC
This sequence comes from Tinamus guttatus, assembly GCF_000705375.1. The sequence goes on along the minus strand of NW_010583344.1, from coordinate 445,680 downwards.
AACATGAAAACATAATTGTGTAATTGTTTGTTTACATTTCTTAATATGAGAGAGCAATAACCAGGAAAAACAGAGGTGTAAAATAGATTTTTTTCTTATTTCTAATATAAGTTAGAGGACATGCACAAGGTCATCAATGCTGCTTCTATGGGCAGAAGCGAATTAAAATAATTGGGGCTCCCATAAGGATGAGTAAATGTGCCTGAAATTCCACTGAGCATTAACCACAGCTTGAAGCAGAATCAACTGCTCTTATCCTGCCCATTGTTTTGGGGGTGTTTTTAAGTCTCATTCTTATTCTTTCCGCTGCTGTTTCTGCATCTCAATCATAGCTGTCATGACAGAATTGTGCTTCTATGGGAAGGTTTGCCAGCACTGTATGTAAAGAAAACAGTTGACTTACCATTGGCAGTTACCTCTTGACCAGTATTTGTCATCCCTGGTGTCCTTATTTTTTTGCTCCAGGGTTGTCAGACCAGCTTCCCTGATCCTAAAGCACATTAAAGATCTTAAAGCAGGACTCCTGAGTCTTGTCATCACAGCTCTCAGAGGCAACAATTTCCCAACAATTTTGCCAATTCCCAACAAAGGGAAAAATTCAGCCTTTCATATTGGGAACATTGCAATTAAGCTGCTAATGTTTTTTAACCCAAAGTACCATAATGTGCTATACAGTACCATAGATATGTGAGTGTGGGCGTATATGTTTCTCCTCTGCGTGACGATCCTGCTGCTACTAAGTAATAATTTTCTTCCTAAAGGCTGTCTCTTAATAAATGTGATTTAATTTGTAATCTAAGCTGTGTGTGTAGAATTCTTTTAAAATGGCCTCAAGGATATCATGACAATTTCTACTGCAGTCATTCACTTCTGAAGCAAAAACATTCTTGTAGAAACATCTTTATAATTATTATTTATATTCCCAAATGTCTCACTGAATCAGCTTTTGATTACTATTATCTGTGTGCTGCCGTTAATGCTGTGCCAAGAATTTCATAGTTTGCTGATTAGATCTTTTGATTTTCATTTGTTTGTCATATTGCAGAAGATAGTTTGCTAGAATAGCAGTCTGTAGAACTTCTAAGTAGTATCTAATATTTAAGATGCCGTATTTACTACAAGCACTTTAAGGAAACTGAAACTTTTGTGTGGACTGAATCCTAAACATAACAAGATCAGCTTATAAGTGAGGTGAATGCCTGTGATGTGACAGAGGTTCCATCTCTGTCATCTGATCAGTGGGATTTTGCTTCAGTCCTGGATGCCAGAGACCCCTGAATAATCCATAAACCTTCTTCTGTAATTTCAGGTGACCGCTATTCACGAGTGGTATTTACTTCAACAGAGGGAGAGAATTTGTGGAATTTGAATGCAATTAAGTCAATGTGCAATGTAGATAACTTGAGGGTAAGTAAAGGTGCTCTTTCATTTGTTTAATATGCAAGTATGAACAAATATTCCAGGTCTGTTTTGATGCCCATTACAGTTTGATAGCATATGAGAGCGTTTCACATTGTCCACGTCTTTCTCTGATGATCAGCCTGCATGTGGAGGGTTAACCAACAGCTTTCAATTTATGCAGTCAGATTATAGGCAGGAATTTCTTTGGATTTTGCTACTAATGCCATCCAGAACCCAGAATGGGGCAGGCTAGAGTTGCTTCAAAAGTTTAGCACAAAATAACTGCAGCAGCTTAACTTGTGCTGTGTGTTTCCTCTTAAGATATTATTCCATGGACTTTTGTTCATGTTTCCCAGAAAATATTTCAGTTTTCCTTGCTTTTCCTCCTTCAGTTGAACTGGCTGCATCTTCATAGCATATGCAGTGTTTTCTGGCAGGCAATGGGTCTTTAGATTGATGAAGTCTAAAGACAATAGGTAGCATCTGGATGGCGAAGGAACATAGATACTGTATCTAAACAAAGAGCACAATTAACTAGATCTGGCTTTTGATACTCTGAGAGGGATATTAAATTATTTCTCAGTTTATTTTAAACTGAGAAAATGAAATAAGTCATTTTGGCCTTGTCCACCTGGCTTAGTTGTAATTTTCCTTGGACGGTGTAAATATGGTTCTCCTTACACTCGGTACCTTGCAGAGCTAAAATGACCAGTGTAATAGCCAGTCTCAGGGGCTTTTATAGCTTCTTTTGCTTGGATTAGAAGGCAGTTATACGCACACTATTGAAATGATGTCTGGTTTCAACTAATAGAGGTTTACTGACACAGTCTAAAATAAATTAAGCATTCAGGTGGCACATTTCTAGAAATTTGTTTGGGATTTGCTAAAAATTCATGTTTTGTTCTTTGAATTATTATGCAACTATTTTTTGTGTCCTGATGACCTCATACGGAAATTAATTACACTGTATGATTTTGTGTATTAAGAATGATCCATTGATTTCCTGATAAACTTGTTTTTCTTCCTTCAAAGCCCAAATTAGCATAAACAATTAACATAATAAATGCGCCATAATTATCTCACAAGGAATATTTGTTTACCGATGCCTTTGGGGCAATTGCCTCAATCTAGCAAATCCCCAAACTCTTTTTCCTAATAGCTGACGTGTTTGCTTAAAACGTCGAGCTGTGGCAAAGCGCTGCGTGATGATTCTCCCTCTGTGTCTGTTGGCGCTGAATTTGTCCTGGTTGGGCTCTTTTGCCCTAAGTGGTTTTTGTCCTCACATGCTCGTGCATGGTTCCTCATTTACCCTCCAGAGTCCTGCACTAGCAGGAGAGCTCGTGGATTTACCCTTTATCTCTTTCAATCAAAGAGATTGAGGTGAGCAAACTGCAGTGTTTAGGATTTGTCTGATGCAGCTGCCTTTGACTGAAATGAGCAATCACATGACTGATTCAGGCAGAAGATATATAGGGAAAAATTAGGGGAATTAAACAGGGGATGCTCATTATATCTGTAGCAATTTAATCACATGAACAGCTGATGCAGGTGAGTCTTACGTATTGTAGATTATTGTAAAGCATTTCAGCATAAATGGAAAAAATATTTTTATTTTGTCTAACAAAATAAAATCAGTTATTACATCTGAAGAATTGTATTCATAATGATTGTATTAGCCCTGGGGAATTCGTCTTCTTTTTTGCCTTATATGTACACTTGTATATTAAAACATTATTTCAACTACCAGTTTACAGAAGACCAAAGAATGTGACAAGAAACTGCTTTAAAGAGCAGGCACCATCTATCTCAACTCCACAAAAACACCTCTTCATTTGAAATAAGAACACTTGGGAAACCGAAGCACTGGCTAATACAGCTGCTGCCAGAGTTGTGCAGATATTTATTTAGAAATGTATTGCAGATAATGTTTCCACTGATCCTTTTGCTGTCTTAGGCTTTACTTAAGAATATAATAGCTAGACAGCACCCTAACAGAGCAGGATAGCAGCAGCTGAAGCCTTTTTCATTAAAGTTTAAAAAGTGCTTGTTACTACTTACATACGGCATTTCTAAGTATGAACTCTTGAGGAAACACGAGGTGCTGAGCCGTGCCCTGTTCCTGCATGCTGCACTCTCCTGTGAGCAGCCCGGCTCTGCCAAGGACGCTCACTCGCTCCGTAGCCATCACAAGAAATTCATGACTTCAGTGACCTTCCTAGTCCTACAGACCCTCCTCTGACTGTAGTTATTTCTTTGTTGTTGAAGACCTGGTTGTTTAGGGGGACAGTTTTCTTTCTGTTTAAATAAGTGGCAGAACTTCCCATATTCAAAGACGGGAAAATCAGGCACTACATTTTCTGGAAGTGTGAGCCTTAGGGGTTATATATTTTTCTAATGATGAATAGGATTTCTGCTCCAACTGTTATTTGCTTAAATATGAGCTATCAGTAAATCCCCTGTGTGTTAATTGCTTTCCCATCTGCTTGTAACTGCTTTAACTATATGTTTTACTGACACTTCGGGGCTTCATCCTGCAGCTGCTCAGCACATGGTAAACCTGTAATCTTCATGGAAACACTATATACACATAGCTATAGGAGGTGTTCTCCTTTTTAATTGGATAAGAAGAGTCCTGCCTTTCACATGTTAATCGCAGGGTGTTTTCTCTATAAACCACAAACAGCTATTTTATAAACTTCAAAGACTGTAAATGATTTCCCCAGTCTGCTGACCCCAAAATGTGTGTTTGTGCTTCCCTGTCACGCACAGATCCATTTGGCAAGGAGATCTGGCTACAGAAGCAGCATGTGCACAGGATGTACAGCTTCTTTTCTTTAGTTGTCCTGAAATAAATGAAAATTCTGGTAGTGGCAGAATATTCTCATTTTACAGAGTATTTTAGTGTTATTCCCAGCTACATTTTGTATTTTAGCTTCTAAGTTCCAGCTGCCTGCTCATGTTGCTTTGCTTTTGGCAACAGTTACTTTACCAGTGAGTGTGCACAGCCTGCAGCAAGTACTGAAGAATAGTGTATAAAGTCATTGGCCCATCTTGAACTTGAATATGCAGAGAAGAACATACAAACCTTTCCTCATGATTTGCCTGTCTGACCCAAGGGTTTGCCTATTATATCCTCCTAGGATAAACCTGGAGGCGTGCCATGAAAAATACAGATATGCTATTGCAGTGCTTCCTTTTATTTAGGAGGTTGCTCAGTCTTTCCTGAGTTTGCATGTGGGAGTGTTTTTATCTGGAAACAATCAAATGTGAATTATCCTGGGTTTTTTTTGTATACCAGTTTGTTCTCATTCACAATCTGATTTATAAAATTAAGTCCATATTAAAGCTTTTATGACTGTCAGGAGAATCCCCAAGTACATTTTTCTTTTTTTTTTTTTGTTTGCATTATAAATGGCTGCTAGTAATAAACCTGTGCAATGTTGCTAAAAAAGCCAAAGTATTAAATCTCTCTCGTCTGGAACAATTGTATGGACTGGACAACAATTTTAGGACCCAAATCCTCAAAGCCCTTAAGCACGTAGCTTTATTAATGTACCTTTGTATTAATATGCTCTCATTGCGTATAACTCAATAGACTGGAATTTTACATATGCCCAAATATTTGAGAGATTAATTCCAATGTCATACATTACAAACTAGAAGTTTTGTTTAGCATCATACACATGAAATATTTAAGACTTGAATTTCCTGTGTCGTATCAAGTTCGTGGGGTTTATGTACTAGTGAAATTTCCCTGCTCTAACCTTGTTAGCGAAAAAATTCAATTATATTTTATAGACACACTCAATTTTGCTTAAAAGTGCCTTACAGTGATTTAGCTAAGTCTGTATTCTTCCTGGCTTCAACTAAATCTAGACCAGTCTTAAGGAAGAGTATCCACATAAGGATTCCCACTGGTTTAGCTGAAGGGATTTCTTAACCAAAATACTGGTTAAGGTGGTTGCACCACAGGATTTTCTCCTGCTCCTTCACTGCTGGGGTGACCCTCCGGACACCCCCAGGATGGACCCAGCTTCCCAAGGGCCAGAGCTGTCTGTGCAGCAGGGCTCAGGCTGGGGGGCCTTAGGGAGACTCATGTGAGGGAAATGTCCCCATGGGAGCAAAGCAGGTTCACAGAGAGGCTTGGAGACGAGCCCAGGGGATGGAAGTCACTGCCATGAAGCCGTCGCGTCACGTCTTTTTGCGTGGTAAATCCCTGCCTCTCCTAGAAACCTCTGTGTGTGATTTCAAGCAGAATGAAGGATTTTTAATGTATGGCTGACTATGCATTTTCAGGACTATAATATGAGATAATAGAGGGGAGAAACAATCATAGTCTGGAACAAACCTCAGTGCATCTTGAGAAAACAGATTAGTGCAATTTTTTTATCACCTCTGCAGATTCTGTGCTGCAGTGACAGCTCAGTGGAGCTACTCCTGATTTAGCCTGGTGCAAGTAATGGGAGGCAAACACTGTGCATGGAAATAGGAATTTAAAATTTTAATAGAATGATTGTAAGTTCTGTTTTTATCCCATTTAAAATGTGTGTGTGAATGTTTCTAATTTCAAACTATGATTCAGACTCAGTTTAAAATGGATTTTTGCCCTGCCTGTCTTTATACAGATCCGATCCCATTCCCAATTTGGTGATCTCTGCCAGAGAGCCACTGCTGCTTCGTGCTGTCCCAGCTGGACACTGGGCAATTATATTGCCATTTTAAACAACAGGTCATCATGTCAAAAAATTGTAGAACGAGACGTGTCTCACACCCTAAAGCTGCTTCGCACCTGTGCCAAATACTACTACAACGGGACGCTGGGCGCCGACTGCTGGGACATGAATGCCAAAAGGAAGGACCAGCTCAAGTGTACGAACGTGCCTCGCAAATGTACCAAGTACAACGCTGTTTACCAGATCCTCCACTATCTAGTGGACAAGGATTTCCTAAGCCCAAAGACAGCTGACTATGTCCTACCAGCTTTAAAATATAGCATGCTCTTCTCTCCGACCGAGAAAGGAGAGAGCATGATGAACATTTACCTGGATAACTTTGAGAACTGGAACTCTTCTGATGGTGTGACAACCATCACAGGGATTGAGTTTGGAATAAAACACAGTTTGTTTCAAGATTACCTGTTGATGGATACTGTGTATCCTGCCATAGCCATTGTAATTGTTTTGTTAGTTATGTGTGTGTACACGAAGTCAATGTTTATCACGCTAATGACTATGTTTGCAATAATTAGCTCCTTGATCGTTTCTTATTTTCTGTATCGGGTAGTATTTAATTTTGAGTTTTTTCCATTTATGAATCTCACTGCTTTAATTATTCTTGTTGGAATTGGAGCAGATGATGCTTTTGTCTTATGTGATGTTTGGAACTACACGAAATTTGATAAACCTCATGCAGGAACTTCTGAGACAGTAAGCATCACATTGCAGCATGCTGCTCTTTCCATGTTTGTCACCAGTTTTACCACCGCTGCTGCCTTCTACGCTAACTACGTCAGCAATATCACAGCAATCAGATGTTTTGGTGTTTATGCTGGCACTGCCATATTGGTGAATTATGTTTTGATGGTTACGTGGCTGCCTGCCGTAGTTGTATTACATGAACGATATCTTCTCAATATTTTCAGTTGCTTTAAAAAACCTCACCAGAGGGTCTTCAGCAACAAAAGCTGCTGGACAGTGTTGTGCCAAATGTTCCACAAGGTTATTTTTGCAGTCTCGGAAGCATCCAGGATATTTTTTGAAAAGGTTTTGCCATGCATTGTTATCAAATTTCGATACATTTGGCTTTTCTGGTTCCTTGCCTTAACGATAGGTGGAGCATATATTGTGTGTGTGAATCCAAAGATGAAACTGCCGTCGTTGGAGCTCTCTGAGTTTCAGGTATTTAGGTCTTCTCACCCATTTGAACGCTATGATGCAGAATACAAAAAGCTTTTTATGTTTGAACGTGTTCACCATGGAGAGGAACTCCACATGCCAATTACAGTAATCTGGGGTGTCATTCCTGAAGATAACGGGGACCCTTTAAACCCTAAGAGTAAAGGAAAGTTACAGCTGGATAACAGTTTTAATATTGCCAGCCCAGCTTCGCAGGTTTGGATTTTACGTTTTTGTCAGAAGCTGAGAAATCAAACATTTTTTTATCAGACTGACGAACAAGACTTCACAAGCTGCTTTATTGAGACATTTAAGCAATGGATGGAAAATCAGGACTGCGATGAGCCATCTCTTTACCCTTGCTGCAGCCACTGGAGCTTTCCATACAAGCAAGAAGTTTTTGAATTATGTATCAAGAGAGCCATTATGGAGTTAGAAAGAAGCACAGGGTACCATTTAGATAGCAAAACTCCCGGGCCTCGCTTTGACCTAAATGACACTATCCGGGCAGTGGTATTGGAGTTTCAAAGCACCTACCTCTTCACGCTTGCTTATGAGAAAATGCATCAGTTCTACACAGAGGTTGACTCCTGGATTTCACATGAGCTCAGCTCTGCTCCCGAGGGCCTCAGCAACGGCTGGTTTGTGAGTAATTTAGAATTTTACGATCTTCAGGACAGCCTGTCTGATGGTACTCTGATTGCCATGGGGCTTTCAGTTGCTGTTGCATTTAGTGTGATGCTTCTTACAACCTGGAATATAATTATAAGCCTTTATGCAATTGTTTCAATAGCTGGAACTATTTTTGTCACAGTAGGCTCTCTGGTTCTTCTTGGATGGGAGCTCAATGTGTTAGAGTCCGTCACTATTTCCGTGGCTGTCGGCTTATCCGTAGACTTTGCCGTTCACTACGGCGTGGCGTATCGCTTAGCCCCTGACCCCGACCGAGAGGGCAAAGTCATCTTCTCGCTGAGCCGCATGGGCTCTGCTATCGCCATGGCCGCGCTCACCACATTCGTAGCGGGCGCCATGATGATGCCGTCCACGGTGCTGGCCTACACGCAGCTCGGCACCTTCATGATGCTGATCATGTGCATCAGCTGGGCCTTTGCCACCTTCTTCTTCCAGTGCATGTGCCGCTGCCTCGGGCCGCAGGGCACGTGCGGGCAGATCCCGCCGCTGAGAAAGGGGCCTGTGAGGAAACTCGTGTCTGCTCCGAGCTCCTCAGCAGCAGGGCCCCAAGCACACGCGGGTCATTGCAGTCGGCCTATGGCAGCGAAATGAGTAAGAGCCTGCAAAAAGTTGCTAGTTCAGCTGTGTCGCAGCCGTCTCTCGACCAACATGCCCTGTGCCCGCTTTTCTCTCAGAGCCGGCAGTGTGGCTGCCCCGACGCCTACAAGCAGCTGGCCGTGGCGTGGAGCCCGCACTCGTGTCAGCAGTTCAGCGAGGCCTTCTGCCCCCAGTGCTGCCCCGTCCCCGGCGCCGTGCGGCTCCCTGGCGCCGCGGCTCCTCTTGGCGCCTTGCCGCAGGCCCCAGAGGGCTGCCTGCCCCCGGGCCCGCACAGCCTCCCCTGCGGCTGCCTTCAAGGAAGGCTCAAAAGAACCACGGCGCAGAACTCCCTGCCTAAAAATTTTTTCCTCCAGTCGGTGCAACAGTTTCAGGCACATCAGCGAATAAACAGGACAGATTCTTGTGGTTGTCAAAACCCGGAGGAAAACGTAAGAACTCTTCCAGAGGTGATGAGCTCCTCGCAGTTTCTCTGCCACAATGTGGGGCCTCTAATAGTGCATTGCTCTGAATGTGAGAACAGCATAGCAAGCAGCCAGAAGAAAGACCAGGGGGATGGAAAGGGTGGTACAGAAGTAAACGGGGTTGAAAGCAAGAAAGCCTCCACATCAAAGCAGAAGAAGAAAGCTGAGAGCAAAACTGCTGAGCCTTCCCTGCAGGACGAGCTTGGTTTGAAGGCTGAGCGGCCCGATCCAAAACGCCTGCTGAGCCGGGCAGGGAGAGACGCTCGCTGTGAGGGTTGCCATGAAAGTTCACGCTGCTGTAGCAAGGCTGTAGCAGCGAAGTGCAATTCTGTTGACTGTCATATGCCAAACATCGAAGCCAATGTGCCTCCTCTGTTAATGCGCCCAGAGCTTTCCAATGAAAGTTTGTTAATAAAAACACTATAATAAATCTTTAATTTGGCAATCTTGTGTCTTTCATTTAAAAGTACATTTAAAACACTAAAGAGTAAAGTCCTGATTAAATTACTTATAATTTGCATTTTGGAAGGAAAAATGTGTTTTATAGAACAATTAACATCTAGACACTTCATAAAGCCATTACGTGCAGTGAAACCTGATACTGTCCAGAATGGTTTTTGCTGTAACTCAGAAGATAGATTATGCTTTACTTTTTGCTCCAGGGCACTTGAGTTTGAATTCTCTGTATAAACCATATCAAGAAGTGATTCAAAGAAACCCTCCCTTTTCTGGAGCTAGGGCTTGCGAGGCTGGTGACGTTCAGGGTGCAGTGCAATGACCCCATCATTTACCCTGGTCCTCTGCTTCTGCTTTGGACACAGAGCAGACCTGGAAGCGGCCGCAAGGCTACAGGCACGTTAAATCAGGGTTGTCTGGAAGACCCGTGCTGCAGCGCAGTGTGTTTTGAGAATGTATTTAACTGTTAATCCCCACAAAATCTGAAGAATAGCTCTTTGGAGATCAACAGCACTTGCGCTGCCATTGTTTTATATCTGTGTATATAGTACTGTAAAACCTCTTAAACTGCCCTTCCTGGCAGTTACTGTGTAGACTTACCCTTAAATACAAGAGACTGCAAGAAGAAACAATGGTAAGTGAAAGTTAATTACTGCTTTGTGATGACAAGAAGAGTATAATGCATATATGTGATATACATATGTATGTATATAAAATCAGGAGTTATAAAGCCAGGAATGAAGTGCCTTCCAATACTACATTTTTCCTATTGCACTTTTCCGTAAGTGTGAAAATTGCAAGTAAGGCTATTGCAAAGAAAAGCATTGCACATAGACTTATTGCCTATAGCATGGGCCTTTCAGAAAGCTCAAATGGATAAATTAAAATGTCGTGCTCTGAGTTTTTGCTTACCCAGAGAAGTTCCAAAAATGCAGTTACAAGTATTGACCTAAATCACATAAACAAGAAACTGGATTTTAAACGTTGTATTTATGTGACTAGATGGTTTGCTCAAATGAGATGTTTGGTCATGGATATACTTGCTATTGTCATCATTCAGAGGAGGTGGATTTGAGAAGTGGATATATAACTGATGGTAATTGATATATAATGTAATGCTGAATCTCTTTTCCAGTAATAGTTTGGCTATGTCAGTTATGTTGCTTTACTTTCCTTAGATAACATGAGATACACATCATAGAATGGTTTGCTCTTGTGTTCTTGACATGTTATGATTCACCATAGGAAAAGCTTAGCTTTCTCTGTTCCAATTTTCATATCAAAGGGACATAGCAGATCAGTTTTATAAGACAAACATAAGGCACATGTTCATGCTCATGTACCCCAGTGACTGGAACAGAACAAGACGATGAATGTTACAGAAAAAATGGACGTGATCTTTACGTGGTTTAAGAGGAGTAGTGTTTTCTCTTAAATATAAAATAAAACACATTTTTACTAAGACTCATCTTCAGTAAAACTCTTTTGAAACTCAAAACTCAATTTAGAGCCACATTCCTACTATAATAAAGCTAATCCAAAGATGTGCACCATAGAGACCAGGATTTGCAAGGAACTAAGACTTGCGGTGCCAGCAACCTAAAGAAAATAAGAGCAGTAAGAAACACGCTGGGCTGTGCCATATGGGTGACAGAGCCCTGGAACAGGCTGCCCAGAGAGGTTGTGGAGTCTCCTTCTCTGGAGACCTTCCAAACCTGCCTGGATGCCACCCTGTGCCACGTGCTCTAGGTGTCCCTGCTGGAGCAGGGGGGTTGGACTAGATGATCTCTGGAGGTCCCTTCCAACCTCAACCAGTCTGTGATTCTGTGATTCTGTGACACGGTACTGACCAGGTTTCTTCCTAACCACTGTGCATGTCCCAGTGTCATTTCTGTGAGTGTGTTCCTAACACGCTAGGAAATGCATGTTCAGACAATAAACCAGGCCTAACGACCACGTTATGACGGGTTAGCCGCCCCCCTTGCCAAGCCGAGCGGGCGCTCGGGTCTCACCAGGCCCCGCGGCGGTACCCGCAGTTGCGCCCCGGCACACGGGGCCTTGCGACGGCCCGCGCTGAGGCAGCAAGGCGGCTCGCGCGCCGATGACCTCAAAACTGGAGTTGGTTCAAAGTCAGCTTTCCACAACTGCCTTCAGCCTGCGGAAACTCCCTCCCACTGCTTATTAAATAGTGGTGAGGTAAGTGATAAAGATTAATGTTGTATTTTCGGTATGATTTATAAGTTTTTAAGGAAGGCTGGGCAGATAAGGAGTTGTGATGTAATGTACACTTAGAAAGGATTAAAATGAGCTAATGTACTTGGCCAGTGAACAGCATTACTGTTGCACTTGCCATTTGTGGTTTTGCCGTTACCTCCCTGTTCACCTCTTTACTTCTGCCAGTTCCCCTAGCTGGACAAGTGGCAATGATGGAAAGAGAATCAGTTTATTACTTGTTTCATGGCACCAAACAGGTGTGCGTGTGCGTCAGCTGTGCAGATGCCTGCTCGGACTGTAAAATCCAAGCCAATGCAGGACTCCTGGGGAGTGGAGGGGGGTAAGACTTAGAGCCAGCAGTGGCTGGAGGCTAATGAGACTGTGCCTCATCCTATCCCCAGAAAATGAATGAGAATTGAACTAAATATTAATAATTGAGTTTTTACAGGCTGCTAGGAGGAAGTAGGGAGAGGTGGGATCCTTTTCCACTCCAGGAAATCTTAGCAAAGACCATTATGTCCTCCTGAGACATCTCTCAAGAGTGGCCAGCGATTGCCAGGTCCCTGGAGAAGGCCTCAAGCTTTGATTCTTGTTCCCATTAACTGCTTTGCCGGTTCAGAGGCCCTTCCCTGCGCTGCTGTCTCTTGGTGGACCAGGACGTGCGCAGGATGCTGCCTGGGCCTGGAGCTTCTCCTGTGCCTGCCCGCGTGGGCAGCGAGGGCCCTGCTGCTGTCCCGGGCTGTCCTTCACTCCTCGGAGTGGCCGGGTCACGGCCCAGCAGCCCTAACGCTGCTCCCACGGATAAACCACACTGCGAAGTTCAGTACCTGGACAGGGTGTTTGGTGCCTGCTCTGCCGGGAGTGACACATACAGCCTGCGATGTGAAGACTGAAGAAAAGCCTTAGAAAGACACTATGGTCACAGGGCAAACTTCGCTGTAACTTGTGCATGTAATGAGTCTTGAAAGTAACATTGCCTTGGTTATACAAGAGGAAAGACTTCATGTAGGAAGACAGTGATCTGCTCGTGTCTCATAAGTTGCTAGTGCAATTACTGCAACAGTCACCTCTGTGAACCACAGTCTCATTGGGACTGGGACTTTCATCTGAGCCCATTTCAAATTCACCTGAACCCTGAAATTTGTGCATTTATGATGTTAGATAAAGTTAGCTGACTGTGTTGTCCTTAGGCTCTGTGGTTTTCAGATTACATTCATATTTATAATGCAGCTAATACAGCAATCAACTTAACAAGAAAAGATATACTGAGTTGCAATAAGGCTTTTAAAATGTTATACCATGGCCGGTATGTAACTGCTCTAAATATCATGCTGTTACCTCATGTAATGCACTGATATATTGGTAGGCAGCTAGTACAGAAACATGAAGGAATACTGCCCATTATATCACATATACCCATGAAATAAATACCTTGTATTTCATGGTTTGTATTTTCAGAATAAAACCTATCCTTTTACAATCAGCTGCAATCAGCTATAATTTGCTCTTTATTAACTAGCATAGGAGTATTCATTGAAATGCTCTGGATTAGGAACACCCCTAATTTTGCCAGATGGAGCCCAGGCTGCAGTCCAAGAGGTCTAAAAATACAGGTTGACAAATGACAAAATTTCAGTACTGTAAGAAATGTCAAACCCGATAAAAATTGAATGTATTTTATTTATATTGAGAATGTTATACTCTTTAATATAGGTAGCAGATGGCTGATTCAGGCCAAAATCACACTGACTTCATGGAACTGGACCTTAAATTTTTTCCACATGATGGCAAACTATATTAAATTTTACTTCTGCCAATAATATCTAAAGTGCCTATACACCTAGCATTTGATTTATGAAGGTAAGCTGGGATGCCATAGTACTAAGTAAGTACTGCCTAATCCCACAGTGTTGTTTGCCTTAACCAAAAAAAAATCAGTCTATGTAAGTGAGAAAGAAGCAGTGTGGGAAAGATGAGAGCTTTTGAGCTTGTCGTACATCTCCACAGACTCCTGAATTTGTATTCAGCGTCGCTATTATAAAACTCCCCTCCCTTTTTTCCTGTGCGTTGGTTGTTTGCTGTGCGTCCGAGCGACTCGGCACCCGTCACCCCGACGCTTGTGTCTCCCGTCCGCTTGCTCACGGTTTTGGTAGAAGATCTCTGCAGTTTGGAGAGCCTGTAAAATAATCAAGTGCTTGCTTGGAGAGGCCACAGTGTTGACCGCAGGTTTTAAGGTGCTCCTGTGCCGCAACTAACGTGTGCCGAGGGGCTTTATGCACTGAGAGCCCTGGCTTTGCCATATCCTTCTGTTTGGTAGCTTGTGATGTGGCTATTCTTCCTAAGCTTATCACTTCAGAAGGTTGCATAGACTCAAGTAATTCTGGGAGATGCCTAATTTTTAGTTGATTACTGAAATGCATTAAAGGCAATATGTCTGTTTTTTTAAACAGCAGGAATAACATTTGTCCTTTTGCTGCGGGTTGGCCACAACGACTGGAGTGTTGGAAATTGAACTCTTCCAGCCTTGAGTCTTTGAGAGCAGGATGTTTGTGCTTTGGGGCCTAAACAAACTTTCTTAAACCATTGTAAAGGCTTGACTAGAAATTGTCTGTAAATTTTTCTTAGTAGCAGTTCTAGCACTTTTCTTCATGATTGATGAAAGGAGCAGATTATTCTTAATTAACTCTTAATTGTAATTGTACTGGCTGCACTTCAGGGCCCGATCCTCAGAACATAGTGTGATTAAAGACAAAAGTTGAACTTAGAAATGTCATACCTCAAAAATCCGACCTAAGCCACATCTTCTGCATACAGCAATATGTTTCAAACAGTTTTCAGTAATGGAGAACATTATAATTTAAATCTTTAGATGGATGAGGTACTAAGATCGCTACCAAGATCATACTGGATGAACGGCAGCGTTTGGAGCTCCCTGCGCGGCTGCCAGGGACCTGCAGCGTGTGGGAAGCAGGTGGCCACAGCCCAGGGGGGCAATAACCTCACTGGCTGCCTCTTCCTGCCTTCCTTCACAGACCAAGTTCTGTGTTTTGTGTAGAAACCTCTGTATGTTGCAAGCTGGGGCCGTAACTCAGCTCTCGTCTCCATGATATAAATCGAAAAAGTTAATTGGAGACCCTGGAGCTATGTTGGCATTAGGGAGGAATCACAACTGCTGGGTCCTGGCTGTCACTGCAGTTCCTGAGCGCACTTGAGTGTCTGGCCCTAAATCCGTATTCAAAATGATGTTCATGTGCAAAAGCACATGGATGTCCTCAGCATCCAGGCTCTGCGAAATGAACAGAAACAGGCAGCTGAAGATGTGCAAACGCCGTGCTGGAAAATTCACCGTATGTGAAGGGGGGACTTTGTAGTGTCTGAGGCGGAGAGTTGTGCTGCTGCCATCCTGCTGCACACAGTTAGAGTTTGCACTTCTTGCTTCAGAAAGAGTCTCTGTATAAATATATTACAAAAATATAAATATGTTGTAGGTATTAAAATATTGCCCTAATTTTTTCCAAGTGATATGATGTGACTGAGCACTAGGCCTTCTACCTGGTATATATTCTTCTTAAACTTACAAGCTTAAGCTTAAACAAGCTTAAACTCAAGGCTGTCACAGTAGCAAAGTTGTAAATGCTCCCACTCACTCTCCTTCTATTCTGTGTGCTTAAATAATTAACTTCCCCCTAAAATTTTGATCTTTTCTTCAATGCCCTGATGGCTTGATTTTTCTCTTTTTGACATAATACTCGATCTGTTACACCTTTTTTTATGTGGTAAACATAGCTCATTTTGACATTAATATACACTCAAGGTAACTTTATGTATCGATAAAATAGAATATAGCAGTTCTCCCTCCCTTTGTGTTGATTCTCATCTTCCTTAGATTTTTTGAAATTTATAGTATAATCTCATATAGCATAATCTGTGATCCTTTCTTATCAGGGAAGCTTACATTTGGGCCATAAAATACGTCAGCTTTTTAACAAATCACAGCCGCTAAATATTGCACCACTAAATAGGGCAGATAGTAAAGACTGTTGCGTGGCGTTATGTTGACATTCGTGTGAGTGTTTACAGAGATAGTAAAGACTGTTGCGTGGCGTTACGTTCGTGTGAGTGTTTACACTGATAGGTAGTATGGTGAATGGGAGCTGTTTTGTTTGGTATTGCATACATGGAGCTACTGCTTTTCTTTACAAGAAAAGACAGACAAGTCCCTGTTCTGAAGCATTCTGAATCTCATAGCTTAAATTATATGCACTGACTTGTACTCCTCTTCTTTTGTGTAGCATCATCTTCCTGGTGTCCAAAACATATTGAACAAAGAACTTGGAAAAAAATAAGTCAGGAAGCATTAAGCAAAATAGCATAATTTTTTTTTTAAATGCTAGGATTACAGAGGCTTGCTGTGGGGAAACGGTGTTTTCTGGATTCTGTGAGGACTTTTCAAGCACCTTGCTAACTTAATGTGTCCCACATGAACAGGAGGCTGCTAGAGAATGAGAATTCAAGAAATTGTCTGTTGGCATCACTTCACGGTATCATTTTGCAGAGAAGTTTGACTAGGAGAAATAATTTTAACAGCACCGGAGAAAGATGATACCTTACCAAAAGAAGGTGTCTTAATGAAGACTATCATTCAAGTGTTACTCCAGCTTGACTTTTTCATTGTTTGCAGTGGAAAAGTAATATGGGACTAATAACTAATGGATTTCAGCAGCAAGATACTCAGGGCTATAAGCAAGAATTTGGGATAGCTCAGTAGGTGCCCTGGAAAATTTAGCTCTCTAGCCCGCAATTAGTCTTGTTAAGGCAGAGAAGGAGAGGGGTACACCAAAGCCTTATTTATTTTGCAATACATTTGTATGGGATACAGGTGTAGCTTAATATTTTGCAGAATTCAACTAGATGTCTTGAAAATCTCTGTAAATGCAGTATTTGAGAGTCCTGATTTAGGGAAAAGAGAACAACTACAAGAACTGTGATATCTCCTCGGAGTAGTAAGTACTAAACACAGTAGTAAGCAAAAGCTTGTAGGAGGCTACTGATGTTCATTTAGGGAATTATAATATTCTCTGATTTAACATTGATAGTGTTTAAAAACAACGCATTTCAGGAGCCTGTAATAAGTGTTGCTCAAGATGAACAAAATACCAGGGGTCTTCAAGCAGTGACATCTTTTGGTGCTGCAGCTTGGACGTACTGTGCTTGGTACCTATCACACCGCGTTCACCAGCTCAGCAGGGCAGCAAATCTGGCTGTCGCCGACCAGGGCCATGGAGGGGACTGACAAAACCAGGGCCATCTGCGCAGCAGGGGGTGTGAGGGGCTGCCTGCCCTCTGCCTCACGCCGACACGTTGTGGGCAGCGGAGGAGAGAGGCCGGAGCGGCCCTTCAGCCTGTCCCCTCAAGGCAGAAGCTGCCGCCTTTGGCCAGCACGGAGGTGCAGGCCCCAAGGGAAGCACTTGTAGAAGATCCACGCTGCGCCCGCACGGCTGAAATGGTGCAGATGTGTTTGCACTGGGCAGCACATTCCAACTACATACTTGGAATTTATTTAGCTAAAATCCTACTGACGTTTAAACTGATTGTTTAATTTTACACTTAAGTGTAAAAAATGGCCTGGTCTGTTTCTGTTTTGGCTCTCTCAAAGAAATACCATGCTGCTACATTTAAATTCATATTTATTTTAAATATATAAACTCTAGAATAATATCTCCCAGCTTTAAACTCTTGTGATTATAAACTGATGTTTAATGTTGATATTGTTACTTCAATATTTTTATACATCGCCCAGCATGGTAGGGACGTATAAACTCTATTTACATTTACCATTTTCAGAACTTCACAATGCCTTTAAAAATGAAAGGGAAATGCTAGGCCTGCACCCAGGTGATTCAAAACACCTACAGTTAGCTTTAAAACTGCTTGAAACAACTGGCAGAATAAAAATTGGCCTATAATAGTAAAATAAAAGCCCAATATCCTTCATCGCTCTGAGGTTCTATACACACAGCTCACCTCCAGCCTGCCCCCTTCACCCTCCATCTGCCCAAATCCCTCCGAGCAGCTCAGCCCATCTCCTTGCGGGGTCTGATGGAGCAGGGCGGGATGTGGCCCAGTGGAGCTGCCACATCCACCTCGTATCATTTAGATATCAGGTCTGAATTCTACCCATCTCCGTTGTGCTGGTCTGAAGGCCGCGTGCCCTGCTCGGAGTGCCCTGTGTGCCTCCCTCCTGACGGCCACACTCGGGCCTGCGCAGCCGGCGCTGCCGCATGTACCCGTGCTCGCACGCCGCCTCCTCACAGCCCCTCGGAGCAGGGGGGACGGTGCTTTTCATTTATTTACATGGCCTGTCCCCAGAAATAGCCATTGTTTACATTAACAGCGCTAGCCTCTGCCGCTCGGGGAAGGTGGACAGTAAATCTAAAAGCCAAGGGTTTACATCTTGTTTATGTCTTCTGCCTGTGCAAGAGCTCCAGAGCGCTCCTGCGCTCCGGGGTGCTCTTACACCTGCTCTGTTAGCCTGAGAAGGGATTGATGTGAAGCCCTGCAGGAGGCTACAGCTTGTCCCGGTTTCACACAGTTCTGTTTTAAGATTGAAAGAGCAGACGTTCATACCAGACGCTGTTGCTGCTAGTGACTTCCCCCTTCCTTCCTTCCACCCAAGCCAACGTTATCTGGAGATGGGTCCACCCTTCCTTAGGAAACCCAGGCAGCAAGGAAGCCACAGCCCCGTTGTGTTTTTGCATTTAGATGTGCCCAACTGAAATTAGACTTCCTGCAAGCTCTAACAACTCCCAGATTTGTGCAGTTTTGCTTTGGGAGGGCTGACTTGGAAAGGAGCAGCTGTATCTCCACCTGGGTGCAGTCTGTAGCCTCTTGTGCAGTGGGAGGACATGGGGACGAGATGCTGGAACTGCCCCAGCGGGCTTGTCACTTGTATCGGCAGGACACGAGCTCATCTGAGGACCCTGATGACCAGAGCTGGGAATGTGCCCGTCGGCCGGAATTTGCCATGCGCTGGAACAGCTGCGGGATGAGGTGGCAGCGGGAGCTGCGGGCGGCGGGCGCGCAGGCAGGGTGCTCCTTGGCACGTGTGTGGGGGGACACCCTGGCACCCTGGCCTACAGCAGCCCCTGAAGCCCTCAGTTCTCATCACAGAGAGGCCCAAAGTGCAGGGACGAGGGGAGCTCCTGGCTCCCCCGCGGCTGGGGGAGATGTCCAGCCCAGGGGCAGCCCCCGGGAGGCCCTTCCTCTGCCCATCGCCTGTCCGGGGCGACAGGTGCCTAATTTAGCATCAGGGGCTGGTGCCATTTTCTCCAGAGACAAAAAGGTTTCCAGGAAAAGCTCCGGCATCATATACATATATGTGTCTGTACTAATAAATAAACACAAATGTACACATACACATGTGTATATATGTAAGTAAGCAGGCATAAAAATTAACCTTTTTTTTTAGATGTTAGATTTGGTCATAAAAGCGATACAGTTAAAATATAAAAATCCTGTTCTTACTCATGGTGTCTATGCCAAGCGAAGATTTGAGACACATTAGCATACTTTATTTGCGGAAGTTTAGGTTTAGATTAGTTTCTAAAAATGTCATCTTTCATTATAGCCTGCTGAGGAAGTTGAGCTTTTCTTCTATTGCACCGCAGGCCAGCCCGCTCGCCAGCCTTGCTGTGGCTGGAGCTGCTTTGCGGGTGGTGCGTGTGTTCCAGCGAGGGGAATTCAACTCTCTGTGCTTCCCATTTAGGTTCCAGCACCACTCCAAGGCGCAGCTCTAATGTTCAAATTCACAAACGGCTCGAGCTTCAGCCACGCCAGAGACTGACTATTAACCTGGGCATGAGCCTGGCTGCCACACGTCCCAGAACTGGGGCAGCCCTGTTCTCCTGACAAATGACAAGGAATACCCTCTCCAGAGAGATGATGAACCGGAGTTACACCTCCCTGAGGATGTTTCAGATCCTTCCTTCAAAAGCCGCTCCATACTCGAGTACTTGAATTGCAGACATTGCTCTGGTATCTCTGCATCTCCTCCCACCCACCCTTCCTCTACCAAAATATTTACCCTAAGCACAGAAAAAATGTTAGCCTCACAAGAGGGAAGACTTCCAGGCACTACATGGTAGCTGCTTGATTTCTGTAGTGTTGAAGATAGCGCAACAGTAAAAAGACTGCCAAAATAAAGCAGATGATAGTTTGGTTATTCAGTATTTTTAATTCTGTATCTCTTCTGCAGCCCTTTGTGGGTGTTCCAGTCAAACATAAGGTTGACTGTGGAAGGCAAGGGCATTGCCAGAGAGGGACAGAGAGAAGAAGCAGGGGGAGCAAGGAAGATGATATTCACATTAACTATTCCTGATCCAGAACTCACCCAGCTCCAGGAGAAGGCACATCAGCCAGGATGTGGCTCATCAGCCACAGCTTCACTGAAACTGCCTGACTTTGCTTATTAAAAATGCGGTATGAAATAAAAGGCAAGGCACTGTTGTAGGAATCTGGGCAGATGAGTGGTGTGGCCAATGCTTTCCCATCCAGGGCCTCCAGTTGCAACAACATCAAAAAAGTCAGATTTAAATCCTTGTGTCCCCATCGTGTTTATGTTACAGTACTCTGTGGATGTGAGAGGGAGAGCAAAACCTCCCCGCACCTTTATACTTTGTTCTAAAGAAAGCAGCTGGTCTAAGAAAGCTGTTTCTGGAGTAAATGAAAACTGCCGTGGCCCTTGGGGCCTCGCTGCGACTCTGCTTGGGGAGGCCCAAAGGGGAGCGAAAGGAGAGTGTCTCTGGGAGCCGCGGCGCTTCCCCCTCCTCTTCCCACCAGCCCAGAGGCCATTAGCAGAGCCAAGGCCCTTGGTATGGAGCATGGAGTTGCCCAAAATCCCTGTTTGTGCAGACCATGTTAAGGGGCAGAGTCGCTGCTGGTGTCAGGTTGCCTGCGTGGCTGTCACCGCTCCCGGGCACGCGGGGACACGGAGCTGTCTCGGCGCTATGGGAATCGAGGTACCCGGTTTCTCTCTGCCGCATGGAGGCAGCGTCACCGCCTGTCCTGCCTGTTCCAGCTACCTCCACTGAAGCCGGCGGCTGTCCCTGGCTCTCAGCTCTGCCCTCTGTGCCAAGAGGTCCCCATGAATGGGCATCGCCAGGGGAAGCCTGGCTCCAGCGAGGGCCAAACTCCTGCTGGTTTCACTGCAGGTAGGATTGGGTGAAAATTGCCTCTTTCTCCCACACCGAGGAACTTGGGTGCATGTGGAGATGCCTGGATATGCAAAATCTTTCACCTCTTACATCTTCTTTTCTCTCAGGAAAAGTTATGCCTTCTTTTGAGTCTTGGCATCCTCCCAGCAATTAAAAAAATCAGAGGGAGAACTGCAGTTTCAGAGAGGTTATTTAAGCATGTTCCTAGACCATTGTACCAATCTCCAAATCTTAAATCTTGTTTGTGGTAGTGTTCCCTTCAAATGGGTCTATCCCAATAATACCTAGTTCTGTTTCTTAGCTTATTTCCATGTTTCACCCACAATTTTCTTTAGCAAATGTACTCTGAAATTATGCAATGATCTTTTTTTTTTTTTTAATCTAAACAAAACGTCTTTTCTCTGAAGCAAAAGCTTTGAGGACTTGAAAAGAAGCAGGACATCGAGCCAACGCAGTGGACTCTGCTATCACAGAAAATAATCAGTCTTCCCTGCCCACTCAGTCCTTGGGCAAAAGGTCAGTGACTAAGTTTAGCAAAAATTAGGCTATTTGATTATTTTTTTCAAGAGACATTTTGCTTGGATGGTCCAGGAGGTGATTAAAGCAAGATACATGGACTGTGTTTCTTGCCCAGACATGGGCCTCTCCAGTGGCTCGGACCATTTAGTCTCAAGTTTGAGCAGTGGGGAGGATATTGCAGATAATTCAGAGAATTGAGCAAAGTACAAAATACTCTGAAAGTGCAAATTATAATATAATGCAAATTACAAACAGTTCACTTGGACACTCCTAGTATGCTCCTGAAGGCAATTGGTTTCCAAAGGAACCTATTCAAAAATCCCAAATGGAAAAATCTCATTGGCTCCTAACACAGATGGATATGGCCATGAACTAAATGGAGAAGAAACCTGTAGAGATGTAGGCAGCACTTCGTCTTGTCCTTTCACGTTCTGGTTCCAGAGCAAGAAGGAGTAATTGTGTCTTGACTCCTCAGTCTCTGGGTTTGTCTTCTGTTCGTATCCGGATTCAAATCAACATCATGAGTTTTAGAGTGTTTTTCAGTAAAAATTCCTTAATTATTCCTCAAAAAAATTGTAGTTTAATTCCAGTTCACATCTGCAGCTAGTTGTTCCTCTCCACGGTCTCTATCCAATGTTGTCATACTTGAAGATACATATTAGCTTGGGTTCATTTCCTCTGTCAGAAACTGCTTGTAAACAAGACCCAAACTACTAGGCTGGAGTCTGACTTGATCCACATCTGCTATATGAAAAAGAGCTATAGCTGCTGAAACACTCCCAGGACTTCACTGTTCTCCCCAGATCCAGGTACTTAATTCTCCTATGAGTTCGCTTTGTCCTAGGTTAGTGGTATATGTAGTTAGCTTTTGGGAAGAGTTTTGCTCTCCAGCATGTGAAAATAGTGTGGAAATCAGAGAAGTGACTCTGGTCTAATCTAAAGCCAAAACTGCAACTCAAACTCAAAGAATTTTGTCTTTCAAGTGTCCTTGATCGATTACCCAGTTCTTCCTGTTCCAATAATAGCTTTTCTGGTTGTTCTCTCTCTGAAAAGTGAAATCACATTCTGAAATCACTTTAGTGCGCACTGAGATGGGGCCTGTTCTCTGATCTGACATTTTAAATATTGATGGAAACTCGAAGAGTCAAAAAGCCATGATTTATAATAATACAGAGAAAAACTGGGAAACAGAGACACTAAGGCCGCACAACACGAGGAGCACATGGGAGCTGAGCACACTCAGCTCCTCCTCCGAACAGACCTGGTAGGGCTCATCCCGGAGGGCTCAGCACATGCTAGGAGAGGATTTGAGGGGTTCTTGTTTCCCAAGCCAGGTTAGGTTTGCTGCTCTGTCTTCTCTTTCCACCTTGCGTGCAGCAGAGGCTGCTGATGGTGCAAACACAGAGCAACACGTCGTGCAGAGCTCTCAGCAGTGCTGCACTGTGCGCGGTGCCCGGCCCTGCTGTGCATGAGAGCTTCACAGAGCATCAGAGCTGGCCCCAGCCCTTGGGCAGCCTGGCAGGGAGCAGGACAGACCCCGGCGCTCGAGTGCGCTGTCCCTTTGCCAGAATTACCTCTAGTGACAAGAGCAAGGAAGGGTGATGTCAGGACTGCGGCATCTCCTGCAGGTTGAAATAACCGGTCAAGTTAAACTGCTCCTGACTTGAGGTGTTTCATGTGGCATGCTTGGCCCTGTCAGCCTGCCAGCTTCAGGCACCAGGGAAGAGCACAGAGTATCTTGTAGGAGAGGGCTTTATTTTTTAATAAAAAAAAAAAAACAAGATTTTTGTTTTAACTGCTCTTGACTCCTTCCACCCTTTGCCATTTTCAGCGGCAGGGAGATCTTGTTCTATTTTAAAAGCCAGGGCAGGAACTTGAGGCTGGAGAAGCAGCCAAATCAAACAGGAATCTCCCCAGCCCGGCGAGGCTTGGCTGACAGCACCGGCTCTCTCCCCAGCCACGAGCTCTGCTCCTGCACAGACCCTGCTGGATCGGCGAGCTCTGCCCACCATCGAGAGGGTGTCCACACGGTCCAGGGAAGCAGAGCACCCTTCCACATGAAGAGGAAAGCACAGGTTAGGATAGACTGAAGGAGCTTTTATGTCTGATCTCGGGGAGCATTCAGAGGCTGCGAGTGTCTTATCCCCACTTGCTGGAGTTTGTTTTGGTTTTGGCTGGGAGCACATTTTGCTTGGAGTTTTATTACGTCCCTCATGTTTTTTCTTCTTTTTCTTATTTCTTTCGGCTGAGCTGTCAGTGCACTGCTTGTTTGGTCAGGCCTTGTGTGTTTACTTGGCATTCTGGTGATATAAAACTCGCACAGTGAGCATGGCCTCCACACCGCCAATGCTGCTAATATTTTAAAGCTCTGACTAATGTGGCTTGAGGGTAAATATTTTAATGTTTTCTGACTTTAATGTTGTGCCTTGCCCACAGGAACAAGTTTTGATGGCATTTCTCACTGGCAGAGGTTTCAATTCTGTCAATTCACTCCTGTTCTTCATGAGATTTTAAAAAAATATGTAGCAAAGGTTTTTTTGTGCTTTGTTTTGTTTTTTTTTGCTTGTTTTTTTCTGTAGGTAGTAGAGTGATGTGCTCTCCTGGGCCTGTTCATTGACATGTGTGTCATGTCCTTTCGCAGCCGGTGTCCCAACCACCTTTCTCGCAGCTGATGCCGAGCAGGCGGGATCCATGGTGTGTTGTCTCGATGGATGGATGGATGGATGGATAGATGGATGGATGGATCCCAGGCTGGCTGGACGGGAAGAAGTTGGCAATGAGCTGTCGCCTCCCATCAGCAGTGCCAGAGCCTTATCTGCTCCATCTCTCTTTGCTGGGAGCCAGTTTGAGAGCTAAGAAGGATATTTCAGCATAATATTTACCCTCGTGGCTACCCTTAGCAGCAGTGCTAGGTATCATATGAGACTCTGTTCAAAGGCTCTCTGGAACCTCCTCCCTCTGTCACAGGAGCAAAGAGTGCGAGTCCCTCTCGCATTCCCAGGAGCCACCCCGGGCCCTCCAGATGTTCCCTGGGTTGCCCTCACCCTTCCCCTTCGCTGATTTCTTTCAAAGGGAAAAACCTCCCACCACAGGGTTGTTTCTAGCTAAATCACATGTATTCAGGTATCATAATTAACCTTCCATTTTAAAACCTTCATTTGCAAATGAGCTCCCTGCAGGCTAATTTTTCCGTTTGCAGGAGCGCCTGTGTGATGCACAGATGCTCTGTCAGGACACTTCACCTACTCATTAAGTCTGATGAGATGCCATTTGCGCTCTGCCATCCAGGAGTGCACTGCTTTCTCATATAATTAGTGTTCCTCCAATTAGGATAAATGGCTGTTTCATTACGTTTAAGTGGGTCATTAAAGTGCCATTCCTTTCTCGGGCCTCTGGAGCTGACAAGGGGACCTGCACACTCCTTTCCTCAGTCAAATCTAATTTCAGAAGCCTAATGGCAGAGGTAATGTATTGGGGCAGACGGGCCTGGGGACTCCTGCTGAGAGCAGTTTCTGGGGAGGCCGTTTCCTCGTGAGCCTGATATTCTGTAGAGAGAAGTATCTGTTTGTCATGGCATCTTTTCAAGAAACTCCTGGAGGCACCAAAATACCGGGATTTACTTAATATATATATTGACCAGCTTCTGTTACCCTGCTGAGTTCCCCTTACGAGTGCCGAAGTCCTTGGTTTTCACAGGGAAATGCACCAATTATGGCTTCTCCAGGGCAATCCTTGGACTCCTGTTTTTATCATCCACATTCCCCCACAAGGATGTCCCTCCCTGTAGGCTCATGCTACCTGTGGCCAGCTGAGAGTAGCAGCTCTTTCCACTTCTCCCACAGCCTTGCAATTCCTGAAGCACTAGATGCTGCCGTGCTATAAACGTTCCTTTTGCAGCGCAGAGGGCAGGTTTCTGTCTCACGCCAGAAGATTGTTACTCATGTTTTGGGAAGGGATAGAGACATTTTTTTTGAGGGACAGATTTGCAAACAGTGAGTCACAATATTGCTCCCTTTCTGGTGACCACCCCTGTTCAGATGTGGTATCAGCTGCGTGTTTTAAATATGCTTAAGGCCACATCTGCAGGAGAATCATCTTGGTAATTCTGACTACAGGTCAGAAGCTGGTCCAGGGCTGAAATCATTTGACTCTGCCTACCAGGATTTAATACTGTTTTCAAAACATTTTCAGAACGACCAGGATCTTGGAAAACAAGTTTATACTTTTTGCTCTGAGATTCAGCTACTCAAAATGTAGTATTTTTTTTCTAGCTAGACTTTAAACTCCTTCAGTATCTTTCTATTGATGGAACCTGGTCAGATCCTAGATTGCTTAAAACATAACAGTTATCTCTGGTTTTCAAGCCCTTTTTGTCTCTGTCTGGTAGTCCCAGGTTCTCCTCTTAGTATAACGTGTAAAACACCTCCTCCCCAGCCCATCCAGCTTACACCCATCTAGGGGTTTCTTTGGCTCCCATCTCAGGTGATTCACCAAAGCCAGAACACCTATTAATCAGTCATGATCTTACTGATCAGGTTTATCTCTAGCAAGTGTATTAGTACTGAGAGGAAAAAAAATTTCATAGATGTTTTTCCATCCTATTCAAAAGCCGGGCAATCTGCAGCCAACTATCCTTTGCATCTTGGTGGGGAGATCAAACCACGCAGAAGAGTCGCAGAAGGCAAGCGGCAGCTAGGGAGGAGGGATCGCTCCTGAGGATTCTGTTGGTTTGTTTGTTATCCTTCCCACCACAGCAATCGTATCTTTCTTTTCAGACTCTTACCATCCCTACACCATGTTTTTTTTTCTATCAAACTGTGAAGTTGACACACACAGAATCATATAGGCTTCTTGGTATCTTTGTTTTTCTTTTTTTTTCCTCTAAAGAAGTGACACGGAAGTATGAATAAACAGCATATGAAAATGTTTGCCACTGCATAAGCGGCTGATCAGCCTGACAACAATCCAAGCAGCTGCTGGGTCTCCCTGCACACGAGCCCGAGTCTCAAACCCCAGGCCACTTGCGGCACACGTGTGCACTGAGCCCAGATCCCGCTCCCAAGATGGAGGCTTGGTCCTTCTCCAGCCCCTGCAGGAAGTCACAGGGAAACCTGTCTAAAATGTCAACTGTTTTTGCTGGGGATGGTGTTCCTGTGGCATAGCAGTATTTAGTGAAGATTCGGGCTTCAGATACGAGGCTCCAAGGAACAGCATCATGTTTTGCAAGAGTACAGTTTTAATGTCTAAGGCTTCAAGAGCACTGGGTGGTCATCAAGCATTATTAACGTATGTGTCCTGCAGCCCTGGAGAGGAGGGTCCAACCAAAAGTTCATGGGTTCAGACAGGATGTGCAGCTTTGTCAGGCAAATAAAATACAGTCAACAGGATGTGAGGAGAGCTCCGACCTGAGGGTAAGGGCTACCAGAAGGTCATGATGAAAGGAAAACCACCTCTTCTGCACAAAGAATATAGACTGCCTCCTTCCAAACAGGCTCCACATAAACTTCTTGCTTCAAAATCACAGACAAAAAGGTAAAGCCAAAGTTGAAAAAGCAGTATGTGTTAAGGTAAAAACAATATATTCTGAGGTCGTCTGATAAGCAACAGGATTTGCAGCATGGCAGAGCAAAGGCTGAGACTTTGCTGAGAGCAGCCATGATCACACTTCTGCAAAGCATAGGGCTGCACAGTGAATATCAGCACCCATTTTTTTTATCTCACGCGTATGTAGTATGGGGCAGCTTTCTGGCAAATAGCTTGGTCCAATGGAACAGACATGATAAATACCCCTGAGTAAACCAAATCCAACAGGAACCTAGCCATGGTGGTGAAGTCAGCTGCCTTCTTTCTAAAATATTTCTTCTGCAGCTGTTCCTGATAGGTCCCAGAGTTACAGTGTTGGGCCTCTTTCCTAAGCGCTTGCAAGCACTGAGTATGTGGAAACCTGACGTCAGCCACGGGATCCTTCTGAAACCCTGGGCCCAGAACCGCTACTGACTCTGGAGAATTCCTGCTTCAAGGGAACAGCATCCGCTGCACTCCGAAATGCAAAAGCTGCCCTACGTCAGCTGGTGGTGCTTGACCAGCTGCCGCGGACTGCCTGTTGAGTGGGTAGCCGTAGCGCGGTGGCCCATGCCAGCTCTTAGTGCTATTGTTTAAAATCACTTTGGATTTGCAGGTAGCTCCTTCACTCTGACAAGGACTGTACGAGCAGGGCTGACCATCCGTAGAGCCAGGCATCACTGCTGGCATGGGTTCTGGTAGCAAGCACACTGTAGAAAATCTGCACTGTCGTGTTTGCTCTCCCTCATGCTCCTTTTGACTGGAGCTTTTCTCTTTTAACAATTTTAGGACTACAGAAGTCCATAGAAGACTATAGCAGAACTGTGCAAAGTGTCAGCTTCGCATCTGCATTCCTTACAGTGCTGGGACACGAACGAGGTTTAGTTCGGCTCCTCGCCTAACATGAGGTTATGCTACAGCGCAGCTGGAGCCACCACCCAGGTCTGTGCACGGGCCTCTCCTCCTCACAGGGCGCAGCGCAGGCAGCTAAGACCCCACAGGCCCTTGGCCAGTTGCAGCCTCTCTCTTTGGGCAGAGTCTTCCCCAAATTACTTAGCACTGCTGCTCTCAAGCATGCAACAGGCCTCTGTCTTTATCTCTTATTTTGCAGGTAGGTTATTGCTCTCCCACAAGGTGTATGGTACACGTTCTAACTGCACATATGTCCTGGTGTGGAAACAGTCGCACTGCCAAATCCTCTAAATATTGTAAAATTCCGAGACTCAGTCCAAGTCTTAAAATAGAACATGTCTGAGCAAACTTCCTGGGGTTTTAAAACAGCTTTCTTGTGCGTGTGTTGGTGTATGAATGGAATCGTGGATTTCTGAAGTGTCAAGGGGGCGAATGTGTATGTACCCAAATGAGAATATTATGAATGAGTCTCTTCAGAGAAGAACACTGATGAAAAGGACACTGTTAGCAAAAACGACCACAGAAGTATGAGCAAATACTCAAAAGGAAGAACACCCAGGGGGAGTGGGTTCCCACTTTCTAGTGAACTCCATTATTTTCTTTTCAGAAGTCATGCTAAATAGGAAAGAGTTTCCACTTTTAGAAAAAAATGAAGTAGTGTCTGTCCTCAGTGAAGGTTCTGGGTGTGAAGATGAGTGCCAGTGAAATGTACTTTTAGGACAGCAGGACAAGTAGGACTCCCTTACCAGGGCAAATAAGCTAACAAAATGGGCCCTTATCTGTTTTCTGCATTTATATTGCTTCATCAGCATTGTATTTTAATGTCTCATAATTTTTAATCTATTCACCATTACAGCACCCTTAGGACATATGGCTGTGCTAGTCTGAGCATTTGAAAGATGAAGAAATGAAGCATAAAGAAGGTAAATGATTTGTCCAAGATTCTCTAAAAACCTGTGTCCTGTGTTTCAGGCTATTGTCCTCTCATACTTTTGCTCTCACTTAATCCCTGCATCTACAATATGAACAGATGGTGGATTGGTGGGAAGGGGTCCTCTGTAGTAATGCAGCTCCCCTCTTTCTTCACACTGGAAACTTCTGTCTTGCAGCCATTGTTGTTACTTTGGCTTATATGGATTCTGAAGGTCCTCTCAACTCAGAGCAAGATCTTTCATATTTTCTTTCGTGAAGAAGTAGTTCATTTCCACCTGCAGCCAGAACCTAGGCAGAACAGAGGCACAAAAATGGAAAATGGAGCAGAAAACTAAGCAGACCTTTCTAAAGGCTGCCCGAAGTATCAGGAACAAAACAGAAGAAATTACCGTGTTATTTAAACTTAACCAAGCTTTGTCTGCCCCAGCTAGGGTCTGTTCTCCATCAAGTCAGATTCCAAATTACTCCTGATAAAGAATTGTGAAGACAGGCCAGAGTGAAACATGCCTAGCTTTGAATTAACCTTCAGGCTAATCTCTGTTCTTGCTGCAGTGATCCTGCAGACTACTGAGTCATTTTTTAAAGGTACCATGTGTCCTGAGTTTCCCTCTGTTCCTTGAGCACTCTTTGTGCCATCAGTTCTCTCAGTGGCACCACTGGCTACTATAAAACAGCAGACTTGATAGTTTATATTTTTTCCCTTTTTCATAGTTAATTCAGTATATTATACAAGGCTGACATTTCACTGCTTTCCATCACACCATACACATGCTCAAGGCAGCCTTTTCTTGCTCCATGGGGGCTGTGAGAAGCAGACAGGTGACTAACCCAGGGCCGTGGCTCGTTGCATGAGGCAATAAAAGGGGTAAAGATAAGATATTCTGAACAGCACTGTGTTACTTGGGACACAATAAAGAGAGAGTGAAGCCTTCTTTGATACTTACTGATGTTTACATACCATGTAAGTATTATTATCATCAAAAATCCCAACTTCCTTTTTTTTGAACATACTGTCTAAACAGGAAAAAGCTAATCTTCCTGTTTGGAGAACTTTTAGTTTCAGGGGGAATATATTTTTCTCTCTTACTTGCAGTTTTCAAAGATTTTGTTTTTAATACAAATAGAAAAGACAAACAATAGGCTATCTAAAAGGAAGGAAAAACAATTCTGAAACAAAGTGTCTGCTATGAATAGATAGTCTTTGCCCTACGGAATAACTCATGTCATACCTATACTGACTTTTGCATACTGAAAAGGAAATGTAGACTAGTTTTTGGCAAGCAGTGTGCTCTATGCATACAGTACAAAAAGCAAAGGTGAGATAACGGGAAGACAAACCTGTCAATCTCTGTGCAAGCAGCAGACCTTCAAGACTCTGTGTTTTAGCAGGCATGGTGATGGTGGGTTTCTGGTTGCACTTGATGATCTTGAAGGTCTTTTCTAACCATAATGATTCTATGAGTCTACAATTCTCTTCTCATGGAGTCAAAGCCCCCTTTCTATGGCAAGATACTTAGCCATATGTACTCTTCCTAACTTTGGTGATCTTGGTGATCCAAAGCCTCGGATGTGCTACTTCTCCATTTGCAGCGCCCTCACCACTCTTGCCACTCACTTATGATGTATTGCTGTTTGTCTGAAAGGGTGAAGTGTTTTGCCAGGTGAGTCCTGCATCGTGATTTAACTGGGCTGCTGGTATTCACAGTCACAGCAAAAAAAGAGTATGTTAAAGCCATTGTAAAATAATCAGCACCACATGAAATGGAAAAAGTGGGATACAATAATCTGAATTCCAGATGCCCTCTGGCAGTGAGAGGTAGGACAGCTGTCATGCTGAACAAGACCCAGAAGTCAGCAAATAGGCTGAGTTAATGATGTGACACACACACATAAAAGTAGTGTGATTCTGAGCAACATACACAGGAGCATCCCACTCTAGCCACAGAACTGTCTGTGCTCTGGCCTATGCTGGTGTTTTCCACAGACAGTAGCACCACTGCTGAGCTGGGTACAATAATGAGCAGCAAGTGTAAATTAACAACAAAGGTCCTGGTGATAGATCTGCTAGCACCATGAACAGTCTCTAAGAGGAGGGATTAGCAAAACCGTATTTGCTGGGGACAGTGGGAATGGATCGCACAAATACATCAACGCTGCCACATCCAGTTGGCAGCCTGTGTGACTGAACAGAGGCAGCTCTTTTGGAGGACCGCACAGTTAGCAATCTGACAGTGAATGTAAGAGTCTGGTACTTTGACTTCTGTTGTTCCCCTCTGCGGGAACATGTCTGGAGACCCTGGTTGCGGTTCTGCACGCCTTCATTTCCCGCAGGCAGGAGGCTGTGTAACCTGCGGGCTCTGGCCAGGCTTGCTGGCTGTGGTGGTTGCACAGCACTGCCTGCTTTAACCAGGTAACATTCACAAAATATGAGGCAATGGTGGGAGCAGGCACTTACCATTAAATATCACAGCTGATACCCTGTGGCACTTGAGTCACTGTTCTCTGAACAGTCCCTGTGCTGCTACTGCAAATAAATTCACCAGCTTCCACCTTAATAGCTTGCTTTAGAGCCAGTGTCACACTTCACACCCTATTCTGGATGCTCTCCAACAAGTTAATGTCTTTCACTGAGTAAGGTGAGTAAAAATGATGAGAGTATCCTTAACTAAAGAGCCATAAAATTCTAATAGAGCAGTAATGTTCCCAGTGAGCCTAAAGGGAGTCTGATCAATAGCCATGAGGCAGAGGCTCGATTTATGGCTTTAATTCATTGGGCATAGTCATTCTCCATTTTTGTATGGGGCACTTTTGTGGTTTCTGCTGAGCAGAGTAGCATAAGGGCTGCACGCCCTTTCTTGACAATTCCCCCTGGATTTGTTATTTAAGAAGTAGTGACTCCACAGAAGTGCTGATAAGGGTCCTATGACCTATTTGAAGAGAATTTTTCATTGTTTAGGACAGACTGTACCAACTATATTTGCTCTGGGAATCTAGAGCTTGGAGTGGTTTCACAGTGAGTGAAAAAGTTATTTCAGATCCTATTAAAACTTCCCATTGAAGGTACTTACATGCCTATGAACCACTTCACAAACAGGAATGATCCAGTAGCATCCTCTCCAAAAATCCTTTCCTGATTTTGCCCACCCTTTATGGTAGAATTTGCCAGGAGCCAGATGGGAGCTACCTCTAATGGCTTTAAGCTGCTCTGTGGTACAAGGAAGTTTTTCCACTTCTGATCTCCTTAAGCTTCCAAAGTGGTATGTAAAGACTGATGCAGAGGATGAAATTTCATCCAACCGCTTTTACCTTCTTGGGAAATTCTTATTAAAGTCTTCATATAGAAAGGTCAGAACTTTCCAAAGACTGAGGTAAATCCAAGTTTTATGTTAGCCCTCTCCCACCAGCGGGATAAACATGAATTAGACAGAAATAACAGAAATATTTTAAATTAAGCACCAAAGCCTTCTGAGAGCCATTTCAGTAATTTCTGCATCTCCTTGTTCAATAGTTCCTACATACATAGATTAGCTGAAGAGAGTTTTAAGTATCTGAAGTGATAGGAGTGCGTTATAAATACACAGAAAGGTCCTAACCGGTGAGCGTTCTCAGTCAACACTTGCCCAAATATGTTTGGACAGTGAGGCTCATTCGAAGGCAATTTCTCAGGTGCATTTAAAAAAACAATCCCCTCTCTTACAGCACGTACAGCTCCGTAACTGCTGACAGCCGAACCCTGCAGGACCTGGTGGCTGGACAGCCTCGTCCCCGCTGGCTGCCCGTCGCTGCAGTGTAACGCAAGTATTCCCGGCGCGGCGCGGCGCCCGCCTGGCGAGGCCGCCCGCGGCTCCGTGCGAGCGCCACCCAGGGCTTCCTCAGTGCGGGCCGGGCCGCGGCGTCCCCGCAAGCCTTGCCAACGTGTGACCCCTTCTGCCTCCTGAATGACTACACAGACTGAGAGGGCAGGGATATTTTTACTGCAGGAGTTACAGCAGAACAAATCATATGTAGGGCCACATTCAGAGCAGCCACAGGTTCACCCGTTTTCGAATCACTTGACGAACATGCTACAGCCAAAATAAAGGGCGCAGACCTTATAGCAGTGCACACTGAGTCAGACTTCTATTACAATGACCCTCATCAGCTCCCCGAAGATACGTACCTGGGCAAAGCAGTGGCACAAGTTTTAGAGGAAGGCTAAGGCACCAGATGCCAGAAAACTATTTCAACAGGGCGTGCGGCACTCTTGGCTGCTGAGGTAGTTTGGTGCTCGCCGCTCTTGCGCGGGGCCTGTCCCACACGGCCGCTGCATCCTGCGAGAGCCGGCAGCAAAACCCCTCTGTTCCAGTTGAATTAGGCTAAATGAGGGGTAAGGAAGTAAACAAAACCTGTGTTCAAGGGTAAAGCTGGGAAAGACTGGTGGTTCTTTGGAACAGGGCATGAAAATTACAGAGGTCAGAAAGCACAGGAGAAAGTAACCCATGGACCTGCGAGCAGGCTGGGCCACACAGGAGAGCAGATCCTGGTGCTGCCAAGTTTCTCATTAAAGTTTCTCAAGCTGACAAATACAAAATGCGAAGCATCCATGATTCATTTGATCCCTCTGAAAAAGTCTCATAGTCCATAAAATAATTGCACTTTCTTGTATTTGCAGGTTTCTTTCAATCTGCATGTTTCTTAATATCTAAACCAAAACGGTTGCATTTCTACCTCCTTTTGGAAGGAAAGCTGAAGAAACTTGTGTTTCTTCCTCCCATAGCACAGCTGCTTTGGAAAAGCAGCAACCCATATAGCATCAGCGGGAGACTGCTGCTACAGCCTGCAGCTCTATATCACTGGCTTTCCTTTGCACTTTTTTTTCTTTCATAATTTGGCTGGAAAGGCTATCTAAAAACCAATCTACATCTTGATAGTCTTCAGGCCACCGCAAATACCGACTCCTTTGCAGGAAGTTTCGAATTGGCTTGTGTTTCCTCAGTTGATACTGGGACAGCGACCCAACCACTACCATGATAAGGACATCTTTGAGATCAGAAAAGTACCTGCTCTGGGCAAAATTAAAGGCTTCCACACACCACCCATCTTTGAGAAACTGCCTTGTCACAATGCAAATTGTTTTCCTGCTGTTCCAAATGGCATCACGAATATTGTTGATATGGTCTTCTCCAGGCAAGAAATCTCTTTCCTCAAAGCACAAAGTAAATCTGTTTTTGCCAAAATACTGTGCATCCAGGCGTTTAAGTAAAGCATGCTGGACCCATTCAAAGTCATTTCTGCTGTAGCACAAATATGCATCGTATCTATACTCACTTGTGTCAGTTGCTTGTTGATGGCTGTCTATCAAAGTTCTTGTGACAGTTTTATACCAGACAAAACAAATCCCCCGACAGCGAGTAAAAATGATGACTGCCATCTGAAACATTACCAGGGTGACAGAGGTGAAGATGAATACTGAGAGCCTGAGAGACTGCTGGAGTTCATCTTCCTCGCAACCATCATAGAGCAGAGAAGAGAGAGGAACCCGAGCAAAAGCAGGTGGGTACACACAGTACCTGTCAGCGTCTGAGCCAGCAAGGGTGACATTGGTTTCATTCAGCCACAGTAAAAGGTTCTTCAAAGTACAATCACAGACATAGTTATTGTGTGTTATATCCAGGATACTCAAAGTCATAAAGACTTCAGGCTCAGGGGAGAAAAGCTGGTTTCCAGTCAAGTTTAGGATTTTTAGGCTTTGTGGAAAAACCCCAGGAGACAGATGAGACAATAGATTGGAAGCTAGATTAAGTCTCCTTAGAGATGTTAGACCTCTAAAAGCCTCTTGTGGAAGAGCACTGAGGTAATTGTTATTCAGATGTAGAACCTGCAGTTTGGAGAGTGCCCTGAACACATCCAAACACACATGTCTCTCCCACACAAGCTGTAGCATATTTTCTCCTAGATCTATATAGATTATCTGATTGTTTTCTATAACATTTGCTCTTTTCACACAGTAAGAAAAGCGATTCTGTTTTAAGAAGATATACTGCAAGCCTGGAACTTGGTAAAGAATATACAGATCACCCAGGTTTGTCAACCAATTTCTTTCTAAATCAAGATATGTTGCAACTATTGCACTGTCTGCTACAGACATTAGCTTATTGTCACCTAAAAAAGCAGTGGTCAGACTTGGAAAAGAAGGTAGATTTTTAATGGCATTGTCTCGAAGATCAATTATTTCCAGATTTACTAAACTACTGAATGAGTTTTGACCAATCATCCCAATATGGTTTTGCTGTAAATCAATGTACATTACACTACGCAGATCCTCAAAAGTATAATCATACAACTCACCTAAGAGATTATCTGAGAGATTGAGAGTTTTTAGGTTTTCCAAGCCATAAAATGCTCGCCTTTGGATCTGATTTATCTTGTTTCTGTAAAGGTTTAAAATTTCCAAATTACGAAGGCTTTGAAATATTAAAGAATTGAGAGAGAAAATGTAACCATGTGAGATGTCAAGCAAGCGAACACCACTTCCTGCTAGACCTGTAAATGTATTTTCATCTGGATTTTTTAAGTTATCAAAGCCAAATCCTGAACCCATTGTATGAGGACTCAGTTTTAAAGAACTGATTTGAGTCCCTTTTATGGCTGTACAGAAATACTGTACTTCCTCTGTGCTCCAACCACTGAAACCAAGATCCAGTGAGTTCAATGTAATGTTTCTGAAAGGATTTGGGCATTTGGCCCAGGCCATTTGAC
The DNA here is from genome assembly GCF_000705375.1 of Tinamus guttatus. The sequence goes on along the minus strand of NW_010583344.1, from coordinate 410,088 downwards.
TTGTAAGATATAACATATTAGAATTGAGGTTAAAAAATAAAAATGTTTTTCCTTGGAAGCTTGTGAGATTGCTTTCACACAGGTCGGATATCTTGTTGAATTTCAGGTTCACACTTTTCAAGACCGTTAGGTTACAAAATAAGGGATGAGGATGAAGTTTTGTGATTTGGTTCCCCAAAAGATCCAATTCTTCTAAGGACCTCAAATCTTGAAAGTAGCGTTCTGTCAGGATGGAGTTTCCCAGATTATTGTAGAACAGTCGGAGTACAGTCAGATTTGGCAGAGCCACAAAAGCATCAAGATCCAGTTGAAGAATCTTATTGGAACCTAAATCTAAGACACGGAGATTTGGCAGGTTCCTGAAAGCTGCTTTTCCTATGGTAACAGGAAAGATATACTGTGCTCCAATTTCCAACAGCAACAAGTGCTCTAGCAGTGGGAATGAAGTTGCATTCACTTGTGTGATGTAGTTGAAACTTAGCAAAAGCTTCACAGTATCCTTTGGCACAAATGGAACATCAGTGAGGTTGCAGAAATGATACAGGGAAATCTGGCCTTCTGAATAACAGCTTCTAGATGCATAGATATCTCTAGCTAGAGATATTCCAAAGACAAGTACTAGTTGCTGATGTAACATCATTAATCTGTATGAAAAGAAAAAAGTGAAGACAGTAGCAATTAATTATGAAATTAACTATCTACCCAATAAGGTTATTTAGAATAAAACACAAATGTCACACTAAAAATGACTAGTGATTTTGGAATGTATTTTTCTCTTAAAGTCTAATGGGCAGTTGGTAGTCTGGCTGCGCGGACGATGGGTTCCGAAGAGATTTGAGCACCTAATAATCCCATAATCCTCCTTTATGTATCTCAGGGTGAGCAACAAATCCTATCAGTTAAGCATGAAAATCTTGGCCTAGCTTTTTAATTTACATCTCTGAACTGACACTAGAATATTAGCTTAAAAATCATGCCTTAATCAGTTATCCAAACAGGCTTCCACTGTTTGGACTACAAGCACTACTCCAACCACCTCCACAGAGCAGGCAGCAGCATAGTCTTTCCCTGAGCCCTCTCCTTGTGAGGGTAACCAGTGAAGCTGGTTGGAATTCAGATTGCTCTGCCGGAGCACTGCCTAACTTAGCCATGAATTTTAAAGAGAGGAACTTCATCCGGGGCTCCATGACTCTGAGATGAACCCTGCAAAGTAAAACTGCTCTCAAAAAAGGTGGTAAAACATCTTTGAGGGTGTAGGCACAAACAGGGCTAAGGAAAATGCTGCAGCCTAAATCAGTGCTGCAAGAGTTCATGCTTGTGGTCACTAATTATGTGATGTAAATTCACATTTCTATGAAAAAACTACATTTGCTGAAATGTAGAGCTCAGTATATGTGATTTTGTTTCACTCTACTGTGGTGCTGTCAGAAAGAGGAAGTGAGAAAGGGAAGGAGAGAAATAGGAAAAGGAGGAAAAAGGGAGGAAAAGCTTTTGCAATACTAAGTTCTAAGCAGAATATGTTTCATGTTTCAGATCAAAGTAAAGAATTTTTATACTGGAAGATGGACATTTTAACCTAGATCTAAAGACAGCAAGCATATGCATACAGAGTACAAATATTCTAGCTCAGGTCTCAGGCTGCTTGGAGAATTTGCTTCTGAATGAGTGAAAGGAGATCCACTTGTTTTGAGCAGTCTGGAACTGACCTGTGCTGTTACACCAATTTTTTTTTCTTTTTTTTTTTTAAGGGAAAAAAAGAACATGTTATGTTGACTTCGTTTTAATTAGGTAGAAGCCTTCAACCACACCAGTAAAAAAATGTAGGTAATTAACAGTCTTGATGGGGAGATGCTGTAGTTCCTGTCCAGGTTGGTACCGCTGTTCGTACCTTGGGATACCTGCAGATAGTATCAGTGAGCTGACATACTGAAAATACAGCTGTGAGGACAATCCAGGAAAGAAGCCAAAAGCAACACCTACTCCCATGGAGAGTGGCAAAACACTTGCCATTCTCTTTTCCAAGCTCCCCAAAAAAATTCTCTGGAGGTCAAAGAAGAAAGAGTACGCTACTTATACCATATTCATCCTTGCTGATGGCTGAGAATATTTATTTACTTTATTTATTTATTTATTTAGCAATGTGACATGCAAGGAAATTCAGCGTTCTCAGGAGTGGTCTGGTGCTGAATCAGCTTTCAGCAGCGTGTCCACTCTCCTTAGCAGCCTCTGCTGTGTATGCCATTCAGTGTAAGCCAAATAAGAACAAGCCCATGCCAGTTCAACTGAGCAGAGGAACTGTGCACCCACCTCTGGAACAGGTTACTTGGAATAATTCTGTGAACATGAATACATGAATAATGGTTATTCAGGCATTCAGGATGTGGCTGGCAAATTAAAACAAAAAAAAAGACAAGACAGAGGTAAAGCTGGTGGACTTTTCATTGCACAAGGAAAAAGGAATGCAAGTAGTTTGCTTGTGCTAACTTTCATGAGAGCCATTTTACCATTTTGTGCGGGTCCCTGAATCATAGGGTCTAGGTACGTGTGCACACATGTGCATCTATAAAAGCAGCAGTATCTTTTGACAAGTGTGTGTAAATCTCATCTCCACTTACAGCAAGCCTACAGGAGGAAAAAAAAAACCATATTTCTCTAGCCAAGTTGTAAGCTCCCTCCCACCCGGCTCCAAAGCCAAAAGCCTTGCTGTTGGAACAGCAGGACGTGAAAGCTCCCTTGAAGGCCGCATGAGTGCTGCTTTCATGGTGGCTGTTTGCAGAATTATTTATCAGAGACAGCACAAAAATCTCCCCAGAGAAAGGGAGGAATGAAAGAAAGGTTCAAACAATTTTGGAATGAATTTCTTGCCTGTAAAATCAGTGCATGAAAAATATTCCCCTTCTCTTCCTCTCCATATGCAAATGCACTGTGCACTAAAGAGATAGAGAGGGACCATCTTAATGGTCTCATATGATGTTTTTTCCTACAGTGAGATGGCTTTGTGCATGCAGTTACACTGAGTTAGCTTAAAATTTGACCATTTGATCTGCCCACTGGTTTCAACATCAGTGTACCACTTCGCTTATGAAGGTTTTCATATGATATTTAAGCCAACTTCCACATGTACATGTCCCCATGTCAGGCGAACATAATAGAAGTTGTTTTCTGCTCATTTAAGCAAAACTCCAGGGCTTGTACAGTTTCTATTAACAGGTTTCTAAGCAGCATGGAGCAACACTTATGCTTCTGGCCAATTCTAAGATTTGCAATAATTCTCCAATTTTGAATCTTATCATCAGTAAATGTTTCAATGTAAAGGTCATATTATTTTAAATCTATCACTTCTGATTTTTGGTGCTTATATATATACACATCTGTTACAATTTCTGCCTTCCTCTTACTTTCACTAGCATAACTATCCTGCCTAATAGGGATACTGTAGAGACATAAGTACAATTAAGATGTAATAAACTGGAGTTCCTGGCCACGTAGAGCTTCTGATTCCAGTTTGAAGTAGTTACAATCATAGAACGAAATTGTTCTAGCATATAGTGTCTCTGTGCAAACAGAGAATCCTACATTATTGGATGCAGCATGTTCTTCCCAGAGCAGAAACAACAATCAGTTAAATCATTTTGGGGCAAGGGATCAAGTGATTCCTAGAGGAGTTAGTAACAGACCTTCCTGCCAGAAGCTGGCAAAGTGCAGCACTGACATACACCAAGATAACCAATAATAAAATCGGATGCAGATGCAAAGCATATGGGCAGGAAAGAACCCCTGAGAAAGGGGAAAAAATAGCAGGAGGAGTCTGGAAGCTATGAGTGGGTGAGGACATTTTGCTTAGCTACAAGATAAGCCTGATTCAGTATAAACAAACTAGGCTCCCAAAGTCAAAAGATTCTGATTCAGTCCATGAATTCCGGAAGAATGATGACAAAGTCAAAGAAATCCCAATTCTTTCTTCTCTTACCTCTTTCTAACCCAGTTTAGTTTTCAGAACAAATGTTAGGAAATTCTGATTGTACTAGAGTTTAAAGAGCATTTAAACATTTATTTGTGCATTTATAACTGATCCTTGGCCATTAGTGCTTCAGCCAAGGACCTTTTGGAACATAACGTTATTGCTTGGAACAGCTCCAGGAAAAGGGGAATGGCAGAGAAAACAGTTCGTTAAAGCTTGGACACAGTAACAGGAAACTGCTGAGCTGTAAGGTATGACAAAACACACATATAAGTTGTTGGCACTTAGGGCTGAAATGGTCTCATGCTGTTTACCAGTGAGGGACAAGAACACCGGGCAAGCCCAGAAATGCCACAGGAGTTTACGTGAGAGTTTGTCTTTCTAATCCTAAACAGAGATTTCAGATGGCAACAATAACGTCAGTTATCTCCATCGTTTCTGCTTCAGACCTTTTCTGCCCACTTTTCTTATTTTGACCATACTGCAGCTTAGGTATGGACCAAGCAAGCCTGCATATAAAGGATGTTTAAGCTCTGCATTAGTATCACCCACTGCTTCTCTCTTCTTTCCACCTGCATATTTGGTCTGTATGCAACAGAAAGACCAAAGCTTTCTGCACAGTCAGAAAAATACCTCCAGCTCCTCATATAGGCCAGAAAGCATGGAAAAACCTAGGACAGACCATGGACAATGATGTGTCATGGCCATGTCGTGGGGCTAATGAATATTTTCACAGTTCTGACTTGCTGCATGAGTTACAGTTCTGTTTCTGATTTCCTCTAAGGGAGCTGTTACATGGTAGGGAGTGTCACTTGCTGTGGCTACACAGCACCTACCTGATTTGAATTGCATTGAGTCTTCTGTGTAAATACTCAACGCTTGCAAAAGCAACTGGATTGAGAAATCAGAAGTTACATATGGGATCTAATTACCTAGATCCTGTTCATCATTTAGATTTGTTTCGATATGCCCTCAGGCTGTATGATAATATGAGGACACCCATGCTTTAACGGCAGTATGATCCCCATGTTCTTATATTATTGTAGATATTTAAAACAAAGTAGTCTCTAAAGGCTGGGAAATAAAGTAACATCTACATGACTAAAAAGACTCTGGACTGCTTCTATAGGGGAACAGGAGAAAGCCTGACAGGCCCCTGGACTGGAACAGTCCCAGCCCAGTTGATTTTAGTGCGTGCAGCATTTAGTGCCTCCCTCCTAGGAAGCGGCTCTCTCTGCTGCAGGAGCAGCCAGCAAGGCCGGTTAGTCCGGTTAAAGGCCTCACCACCGGGCACTGGTCCATCTGCCAGCAGTGGCCCGGGTCCCATCCATCATCGTTGTGCTGATAAAGACTGATGAATGCTGAGAGCCTCAACCACAGATGTGAAAAGAGTCTCAAGTCTCTTATGCACCTGCAGGTCCTAAGGAAATGCTCTTCTCAAGGCTTCAGGGCGGATAGTTAGGATCCCTGTTTTTACAGTTTGCTGCTGTGGTTGTTTCCTAGTTGAGACACTTGTTAAAAGCCGTACAAAGCTACCAAAGCAACGATGGCCGCTGAGACACTCTTGCCCCTCACCCGGAATCCATGCTGACTGTTCTCCCTTTGCAAACTGTCATGTGGTTAAGTGTCTGGTCTAGACTAGCTGCCACTTGAAGGAAGCAGCATTTCCCTCATTTTGTGATGGTGAAACTTAAAAAAAAAACAACTATTGTTTCAGACTGTGTTTTTTACAATGTGGCATTTAGCCCAGGTACAAAAGGTCCTTCTTTCTGCTCACAAGGATAACTAAAAGCAGTCAGGATTAAAACTCTGGTGTGGAAAAGATCAAAGGCACACTAGGGAAAACCTCTCGAAACCAGCAGCCTAGTTGGAGGTTGCAGTGCTTGGCTTACCAGAGGCCAGCTTTTGCACACAGATGAGATATTCTTGAGGGAGCAAGAGCGAGCAAGAGGGAACCTGGGGTCACTAGCAGAGTTCCTGCACAGCTAAAAAGCCAATCTTTTAATATAGCTAATCAGTACTGTCATGCCAGTGCCCCAGGGGTCAGGCATAAAGCAGCAGTGCTGTTAGCAGAAGTCAGCAAATGTGACTGAACGGCTGGCAGGAGGGAAACGGCAAGCTTGCCACGCTTTCTCTCCTGGGGCCCCGTACAGGCACATTATTTATTAAGGAACTACTAAAAGAGTATGGCGACATATGTCTAAGTATGTAGAGTCTGAAGAGACAATTGACAGCAGAGATGTTTGCTTTTGCAAGTAACAGGAAAAAAAATGTGAAAAGGAGCTTCATACATGGTTTTAAAAAGCACTCAGAAGATAATGAGGCACAAATCCCCAGTGGCAGAAGAACCATGATGTTAGCATGGAAGAGACCCAGACAGATGATCTGCCCTGCACACGAGGGATGATAGAAACCTGCTCCATTAGCTCTAACTTGCCAACGGACACATGTGAAAAATCAGTGTTCACAAATGCAGCTGAAAACTTTGCAGTGTCTAATCTGTTGTGAAAAGGAGCCATATCAAGCAAACAAGGCAGAAAAGCAATTAGCTTTACTGAAATGGCCACTGTGTGTTAGCTGTTTTGCCGGCTCACAGTATCTTAGGTCTGAGGTTCAGAGAGCCACACATATGCGTGCCAGCTCCAGAGCTTATCTGCTGACCGTCCTTGTACAAGATGTTCCCAGTGCAGCCGAGAAGAGTAGCTGTCACACAGGCCAACCGACATGTGATGGGCAATTAAGCTGGGAGCCATACGGAAAGGTACATCCCTGGTTTCCAAATCCTTACAAGATCTACAGTCTTACACACTAGGTCAGCCGTTAAGGGAAATCCCAGTGCAGGTTATACTTCAAATTCTGCCCTACGCCAGCCCTAAGATAACAACCAAGTGCTTCCTTACCAACCAGGATCAATATTCCTCACCTGCTTGATCTCTTCCCTTTTTCTCAACAAAAGAAGGAGAAAGAATGGTAGTTTCTTGAGAGAAAGATGGTAACCTCTTTGTTCGGCACATTTACACGTTGTATGAAACTGCTGTACTCAATCCCATCTTCTGCACACTGCAGTCCAAACTCTTATCTCCAGCACATGCCATAAAAGCACTGCCTGTTTTGGAGTGCTGGGGCACTCTGCCCACTCCCAATACAAGCCTGCCACTTCCACAAAGGACACTTAAGATTCACAGAGTAAAAGGTGTAAGTTCCTGCTTAGAGGAACATGCGTAGCACGGGGGTCAAGGACGGTGAGGGAGGAGAGCTGCTCTAGCCATGACTTTTGGTAATCTGTCTGTGGACGTGTTCAACACAGTAACCATCCTTGGAGAAGCACCCAGGGCCTTACCTGTCCTCCCCTGAGCGAGGACTAGCTCCTGCCTCTCTGTCCTAATGAATTTTAGTTCTCACACAGCAAAGAGGCCCCAACAGGAAGGGTGCAGCCTCCCAGGATAGCAGCACGCACCTCGGATGTGCCCTCAGGCAGAGGATGGAGTTGAACGAATGCACCCATGACCTGAGGGAGTGCTCCTCACAATGCGCCACAGCATGAAAGCAGCAACTTGCCACGGTTTTAAAAGAAAACAGCAGCCTTAAGCACCTTTTAGGAACTTTGGGTATCTATTTGTCTTTTAACACGGGCATGACAATCCATGACTACCTCGGGCAGGGGGGGGAGGAGGCGGAGAAAGTAACGCTAATGAGCCCATTTCTTTTGAAAAATGTGAAATGCAACGCGGGTGTCCCCAACGTTGCTGGCAGGCTCCAGGCAGGCTGAGGTAGGGAGGGAAGGCGAAGCA
>NW_010583344.1:356633-376539 GCF_000705375.1 Tinamus guttatus | reverse complement strand
GAAGGAGAGATGCTCATGTTTAACATCTTCTATTCATATGCTTGAGTTTCTGTGTTTTTCTTACCTTCCTGATTGATGACTTGTATTCAATTTGCGTAATGGTTATATTGCTTTGATTAAGTCTAACAGGGCCTTTCTAATTATTTTAAGTTTTAATTTTCTGTGCTATACAAAATAACACATAAACCCTCTCAAAAATGGATTACATAGAGCTGATTTATGCTTAAATTTTTATGTGTGTGCTCACCAAAAAAAAAAAAAACTATCTCTCTTTTATCTCATCCGGAAATTGTAGAGGCATTTTTGAATTTTGGAAATTTAATTGTCAATTAAAAGTAAGAATCGTTTTATTACTTTTGAGTCATGTCTCACTTTGTTGATGCTGCTGGCAAATTCCTGCACTCCAAGAATGCTCAGTGTTCAGCTAAGTGACATAAGCAGTAGATATATCACTATAATTGCTTTGACTAGATGCTACATACAGATATCTAGCATACAGGCTTGAAACAGAGCACAAACAGACTCCTTTTAGAGGTATGAGCAGAAAGGATGTATTTGGAATCTGGTAACCTCCTGGGCTGCTTTATTCAAGATGTGCTGCGAAGATGGCAGAAGGTAGTTTACAGGGATTTGCTGACATATGGAGTAGGCAGTCTATTTGGTATCTTTGTTTTAGATGCATCGAATGCAAATATAAATATATGGCAATATCCCCCTATTCCCACACTCGGCTCCATTCCTGAATTGCTCTTGCTGAAGAGGTGACCTTCACCTCCAGACTTTATGGCTCAAATCCATACTCATAACTCAGTCCCTTTTGCTGCAAATCTTTCTTTAAGATTAACTACCCCAAGAGACAACAAGTACTCAAGAATGCAACATCATGTGGCACTGAGCAATGTTTGCACCCTGACACCCCCAAATAAGTCAGTACAGAATATTATTTTGGTTGAAAGAGGATTTATATCCATATCTAGAGATACTCAGCCCATCTGCTTGTGAATGTGCATTCTATAACCCCCACCATATTTTTATTAGAAAAGCAGCAAAAAACTTGCATTTTGCAGGCAAAGCAGCGACTGCCATTAATAACTTCAGCCCTTGTGCTCAGGACACCATCGGAGCACACGCTTCGTAGGAGACATGAGCAGCTATGAGCCGCGCGAAGCCCGATGGACACGCGCGGCACGGCCTGTGCAAATATTACACCTAGCGGCCACCCTGAGTTAAAATGAAAGCAAAATGCAAAGCAAAATTTGCAAGCTCCAAAGCAGAAGGAAGCAACAAGAGGAGGTTTACCTTCCACGTCAAGGCACCTAGGTGGGCTATCTGACCAGATTAGGTTATACATGCACTCAAGGAGCGCGGCCCCTTCCAGTCTGTAGCCGGGGAAGCACTGGTAATACACCACTGCTCCCACGGGGAAGGAGGACTCCCGCTCCGATACGTTAACGTAACTATGAGGAAGAGCCAGCGGCCTCAGGCAACCTGCAAATTAAGAAGAGGGAGGCATCTTTTATTACGACGCGCTGATCGGAGTCGTCTCAACACAGCCTGCTCTGCCCCGTTCCTAAGCTAAGGAGCGCGATGCTGTTCATTCCTCCGCGCCGAGGGCACAGATGCCACGGCCCCCTTGGACACACCGGTCCGGCCTTGGATGCCTCTGTGGCTTAGAGATGCTTTCACTGCTGCTAGTGCAGGGCTCGCAGCAAATTTGAGGCAGCTTTCCTGGAAATGATGGGGTTTTGTTGCACAAACATTTGCTGGTTTGGCAGATGGCAGTTTCACTCTGAGGCAGAGTCTTTAATAAATAAAGATTGTCATTTATATAAACCATGAGTTACAGCTCCCCTCTTAAACACAGAGAGTCATATAAACCAGCTTTAATATTAAAACTGCTGCCATGCCAAAGGGTGCGCAACAGTGCAAGATTTTCAGGTGGAATTAATGAATTTGAAGAAAGTCTGAAGGGCTGTAACTTCCTCTAAGTACTTACATGAGAAACCCTGGAAGTGGGCTTGGATTTGGTTAAAAGAAGGGACCTGTTGCCACCCGTAACTTTAAAAGTGGTCAGAGGCTACCTGGGAATGAACCTGTTTTACTTCTGCGGGATTTGTACCACAGGCCTTACTGACCCCTGACCATTAAATGGTCACCCACGGTGTTTGGTGCAGTATGGAGGAGGAACAACAGGGAATGCAGACATCATTTTTTTGACTCATTATCCGCCTATATTCTGAGCTTGTTTTGACATGAGATTTAGATAAACAGTTTGTACTACATGAAAAAATAAAAAAAATAATAATAAAAAAGCACTTTACTCATGCCCTTAGAAATGATCCTCATGATCCTCTTGGTACTAATTAATACTACTGATTTTTAATTTTAACAACGTTGAGGGAAGATGGCTGCAGTCAGGGAATAACAAATAATGCTGTGAGATGAACAGGAGCTGCGTTACAGCAGTGTTCATCCCTAAGGAGTAACTCTGCCACCAGCAGGAGCCCGCAGAGGACACGGACATAGGTGCCCATTGCCATAAGCCTATGGGGGCACCAAGCCGACGAGCCTGGGGGCACCTCGCAGGACGCTGCGCAGTGGATTTGGGGACTTCTACTGGCACTGCATCTATTTTTAAAAGCAGTTTTAAAAGCAGTTGAATAGCAGCAACGGATGTTCAAACCCAGAAGTTTCAGGCAATAACTATGGGTCTCATGGCCTACAGGTCTAAAGGGGGACAGATTGTGGCTCTGCTACAGGGCAGGCGGAGGTCCAAGGAAGCTGCAATTCTTTCCATTGTTAATTGGTGCAAAAATGCTATTTCTCCATAAGATCTTTTGCTGAACTTCTGGACAGAATTTAGCCTTGGCTTATTTTTAAAATGCAAAATGTCTGTGACAAATTTTAGACATATTATAGCAAAAAAAGATTAAAAAAAAAAAAAGAAGTAACGCTTTAAACATAGGTAATAGGTGGAGATGGTGGCATCTTCTTTCCTGCAGTGAGCAATGTGGGAAGGGGAAATCCAAAAGAAGTTAGCACTATTCAAATACTGCACAGTTTGGCTTAGAAGATCACTGATATCCTTACAGCTGCAGAAAAAGCATAACAGCAAACTATGAGGAGACGCATGAGCTATAGAAGAGCATGTTCTGGTGTACTAAACCTTGACAAAAGGGCAGATTGTCCCATGTCCCATCATCTTGGCACACTGAAACCAGGTTGTCTAAGTCAGGGTAACGGATCTGGAAGCCGTCGTGGCAGCTGATTATGAGCTTATCGCCAGTCCTGTACGTCTGGTTATGAACCTCTGCATCTTCAACATGTGGAACAAGGCAATCTGCGACTTCATAAAACAAAATATTAACTTAATTAAAAAAAAAAGGCATGGCTAGCTGTTCAGCAATTTCAGCAATCAAGAGTTACAGCAAAAGTTATCAGTTTATGTGTTAAGCTACTTGGAGGAAATGCGTTTTGCTTAATATGTCCTTTCCCAAGGTAAACATCAGCTGCCAAGTCTACTGTTCGGTGCTACAAGCGGATAACACTGATTCTTCTGGATTTCTTCAACAGACAGAATTAAGAGTGTTTAGGAGGGCTATTTTCCACTCCCTCTTTCCAGTCACTACTTGAGCAAATGACACTGCCCAGTGTAACAGTAGGAAAGCCCATAGGAAAACAAACTCTGACAGCGCTAAAGACAGGACAAAAGGAAAGATGAAACGCAGACACAGCACAAGGAGCAAAGGAAACTGCACATGGAGCAGCAAGAGACAGAAGGAAAATCTGGCACATTTGCCAGGACGTACACAGCTCCTAGCACAGTGCGCACACTTTGGTCACCAAAACTCTGCCAATACTGAGTAACAAAGAGACAGGCAAGAGGGGAGGAAGGAATGGTCCAGGGGACTCGAATCTAATCCTCCTCATAAATGCAAAGTAAGATTAAAAGCAAGGGAGGAAAAAAAACTGAATGTTGGAAAAACGCTCTTGAAATTATCTGCCAGCAGCCCATCCAGGCCACCGAAATAAAAACTTACAGGCATTAAAAACCACATGACATTTCAGATGAAAATCAGAGAATAATGACATTGTAAACCTGTTTCATACCATTTTTGCAACACTTACACTACAAAAAAAAAAAAAAAAAGAGGTTTCTGAAGTGCCTTGAGACTGGCATACGAGGGAAAGTTTAGGCTAATTCCAGGGGTAACTGTTCCCAGAGGTAAGGGTGACTCTGACCTTGTATTTAGCAATTAATCATGAGCACACACAAAGTAAAGTAACAGCAGCAGCTTGCTTTCACGCAGCTTATTTGTTAGCAGCAGAACTTCCAAGCAAGATAAGCTGTAATTTAGCATAGCACAGGCAGCCTCCTAATAAAAATATATTTCATACTGTATTTCTTTATTTAGGCAAGTGAGGTGATCTATTATTCTGCAAACCACTACGGTTGACGGATGCAAAGTGGGAACATGCTGCTTCCCCAGCTGAAACTTATTTCTCTTTGTGCCTTCACATTGCAGGTGTGATTTTTTTCCCCTCCTCTGAAATACATTGTATTTAGCCAGGTTTTAGAGTGAGCCTTGGGCATCCTCTTAGCTGAACATGTCATCATGGCCCTTGCTGCTCTGGGCCCTGTTGAGGGTGGGCAGGAGGCAGCTCCTGCAGCGCTCCCAGGCATCCTGAAAACCTGCAGCCAGGAGCAGTTTTTCTATTGCAGTTTTTCCAGGTCCAGGGAAGCGCCGTGCACACGGGACACGGCTCTGCACACTGCAGGAATAGAGGAGCTCTCATTTCCAACGCAGGGGAAGCGGATCCTGCAACAACAAAGCATCACGGTGGCTTCGTTCCCATTACCCCAAACCACGGCTTGAGATTGGATCGTTTTAATCAGATGGATGGTGGCAGGCAGCAGTGACAAGTTGCTTGCTCCACTGTCCCTCACTTGCTGCATCCCAGCTGCCTTTGATAACAGGCCTATTACAAGAGCAGGATAAAGAGGGCACTAGTGCATCCACAGCTCTCCTTCCAGCTGTCTTTCCCCATGTCTTATGGACAAATTGTTTCCTGCTGGCTGCATTTGTACTATTTAGCACTTACCCATGAATAAATTGCAGGAGTCTCCTCTCTACAAGGCACCATGTAAGCTGGTGCAGACTCTTTTTAGGGAAGCTGAGAATAAGTGGTTGTGTTTTAAAAATGTCTTGTCCTAGATAAGGAACTGTTTTATTCTAAGTACTTTTCAGCAAATCCGTGGTAACTGCTAAGCCATTTAATGGTGTACATGGCCCTTAAGCAGCATCAAATAGCTGTGCCTATGACTGCCACTATCTTCTGCCAGTTTTACACGATGGGCTTGTATCTATTGTGTGAATATTAAAAAGGGGCTGCCAAAAGCAGGCCCTAGCTGTGAACCTGCTCCTCCTCCTCCAGGCACCATCCTGCATCCCACACCGGGTACCACGGCTCCCCGGGAGAGTCTCTGAACTTCCCTGTGGAGCAGCTCAGCGGCATCCAGGCACCACGTCTGCTTGCTGGCGTGGAGAGGGCTGGGGAGGAGGAGGAGGGAGGACAGAAACAGTGCGAAGAACATGCTGAAAGCTCACCTGACATGACCTTACCCCCTTGAAGGCCAACACGAATGCTTTATATCATCTATTTCCTTTTTTAAAGTCATATTAAATCCATACTGCTGTGTTAGTAGCATCGTTCTGTGGATGCCAGATTGTTTGTCATCCCAGTGGGGAGCAGAGGCTGAGGATACCTCCAAGGCTCCTCCAAGGCTTCCGACTGGGAAGGGGCCCCACTCCTAGCTCACTTTGCGGTCCCCAGGCAGGCTGCGCATTCGGATTCAGCCTCCCAGGGCCTCCAAATGTGGCAACAGTCTCAGCTGCCACATTATCGCAGTGGGAGAAGACAGGTTAAAGTGTGAACAACCTGATATCTTGCTCTGAAACAGTAAATAGGAAATTCCTGCCTCAGAGCATTGGTATTCATGTGTATAACCGCATTAGACGTTATGGAGTTACAAGCATGTGCCGTAGATCAACACAAGAACATAAGTCCAAGTACAGTGCATTTTGACAGTGCATTTACCAAGCACTTACTCATGCAACTTCATCCTTGTACTGACATGTAAAATCTCCTGCCTCTTAATGAGAAAGGACAGACCTATAAAATCAAACTGGTGGGACTAGAATCTCCAGGTAAATTTATTCGTTTTTAAATCAATCACATTCTACAATGGGTGACAGTTCACATAGGATAGGATTATTTTGCCATTAGAGATTGATCTAATAAACAGATAAAAACAATTATAGGTACTTTTAGATATAAAACTATATGTAACTATCCACTATTGAATCCAAACTCTTGAAATTAACTCCAAATGAATTGCAAATATTGAGTGTTCTCAATGCTCCAGCTCAATAATACTAGTTCTACTATAAAATAAATATTTTAACTGCCCAGATGGCAGTATCTGACATTTACAGGCACTGTAATGGTACCAGAGCCATGTGTAGTACACCACAGCAAACACAGCAACCGCTTCTGCCTTAAATGAGTAAATATGACACAAAGGTTAGTTCACCTCATCCAGCTAGATGGCAAAGGCTAAGACATGAACTTCTAACTTCACCACCACTCACTGCAAATTTCTGTACAAACCATTATGCAACTGCAGCAGAGGAGGCTTTCCCTTACGTCACTGGAGTACAGAGAACCACGAAAGCTGTTGCAATTGCTCTGTAACTGCTCCTTCACGGCCATGCTCAACCCTCACGACCTGCTGCTCCCAGACTACAGAAGGACCAGGTTCTGGAAAGCACCTGAATTCTTAAGTCTCATGAATTGCCATTGAACCTGGGATTCATATTTCATATGAATCAGTGGTTAGGTTTTACACTGACAACAAAAATTAAGTCCATCTAAATAGTTTCTTTTTTCTTGCTCTCTCTATTGCTAAATCCTAGGATTTTTTAATAGTACCTGAGGGAAGCACTGTTAGCCAGGGAAGTACCTATGCACTTGCTTCAGTGAATCCTAGATCAAGGTCCTACTCCTGAGTCCAAATAAAAAAAAAAAAAAAAAACATTTACATGCATGCTTGATTTTAAGCACAGAACTTGAACATGACTAATCACATAATTAGAGTCACACTCAAGCTTAAGTGCTTGGCTTGATCAGACAACTGACTTGCAATTCTTTTCAAGTGCTCAACACTGTAAATCAGTGACTGTCTCTTCAGCACCTCTTGTCACATTGCCCATCACACACTTATATTCCAATTCCTTTCTCTTTTAAAATTGCCACGATCAGGTGTTAATCACACCAACATTAATAGCAGTTTTGTTTCTGATGGTCTTGTGATCCCAAACATCATCCAGATTTCCACTAGATGAGTGGAGGTTGCAGGGAAATGGTCTGAATAAAGCATATTAAAGCCTATTTTAACAACTGCAATGGATGATACACATACTATTTCCAAAGCAAAGATTTTCAGAAGCTATCTGTTAAAAAAAAATTACAAGCATTATAGCTTTTCTCTAAAGCTCTAGCACCAAGTTGGGACATACTCTTCTGCAGTCATGCTACATGTATTTTTTTTCTTAACTATTGGGTGAGAAACAATGACATGTATCATAAGTGGCTACAGTAGGAGAGGAAGTGAATCTCATGGACATTATATTTAAAAGCAATAGGCTGCTTCTTTGGAGTTGCCCTTGCCACCCTTCAAAGTGGCTGAAGCAATGGGCTAGAAGACGGCACTCTTGCTTTATCAGCTCAATATGGGGTTATTTACTGTAGTGAAAATGTCCTATTAATCCTTCCACCTGCAGAGTTATAATGAGGTCCTTGAATCCAGAGCCTTAACATGGCATCAGAGGAAACAGTACGGCCTTGACTTTTAAGCGTCTCCTTGGCAGAAGATTGATTCAGGAGACTATCTCAGTCGCTTCACCACTACTTCTTGAGGTTATCAAATGAATATTTGTCACCTTGGCACTGTAGGGCACAGGGTTAAACACTGATGCTCTGAAGAACCAGTGCCCTGATACCCTTTCCCCCCTTTTATCAGCCTGATTATGTGTGTGGGCATGTGGACTAGAGATGTGCTTCTAAGGGGCACATGAACTTTTTGTTCCCCTTTTGACTGCCCTACTTGGGTAATTTCTCTGCAGATGCCTCCTCCTCCTGCTAGGACAGAGCGTTGCACTCTGCCTAACAAGTTCCATGCTGGCCCTCCATTGCTCATCTCCTTGACCCTGCTCTTCAGGCTGGGACAGCCCTCTGTCCCCCTTGCTCACAGTCTTCCCTCCAGCAGCTGAATTTGACTCCATCTCACCCTACCACCCCTCTCTGACCTCTGAGTAATCCTTAGTTAGTTTTTCAGTGGGTTCTTTCATTATACTCATCCATGAGCCCATGGTCTTGGGCCCCAGAAAAGCCCCATGCTTTACTGCTCTTGCAGACAACAACTTATGGACCTTAACCTTTGCGCCATCAGGCAGCGTAACTGAAAGCAGGTGTCACTGCTGCAGGCTGCCTTTACACCCTCTAAATCAGCTGTAATCTCAGCGTGTGCCACAGGCTGGCTCAAGATTGCATCCATCACAGCCCCACGGCTTCCCACCTGCCCGGGAGGCCTGATTTTACCAAGACTTCTCCAACCAACATTGCAGCTACCCGAATGACCACGCACTTCTTACCGTCCCACTCTGGCTGCTCTCTCAAATATTTCATGCCTTGCTTTCCCAGAGGGGACACTTCAGGGCTGCCCCCGTCATGCCTGTGCACTGAGCAGGCGCTCCCCACTCCTGCGTGCTCCATCTGGGGCACCTGCCCTCACATGCCCTGGGCATAAGCACCAGGTTCTCGTATTTACACACATCTCCATGAGCAAACACTTCCAGATCTGCACATGCTTCAAAGTTATTGTGGTTACAAGCTACACGAATCTTTGACTACTGCTTTTGAATAAAGTCTGTTTTTTTTTTTTCATTTAAACGATGGAAAACCTCCAGACATAGAATTTATCTTGTTCCACCCTGAAAGCAATTAGAAAAATTGCTAACGACTTCAATGGAGAAGTTCCAACACTGAAACATGCACACTTGATTTACATGTCCCTTGTTTTTAATAGCTCCATGGACCAAAAATAAAATGATGTAAATAATAAGTTATTGCTTTAATAAGCTTGCTGAAATACATAGCTGGTTTGGACACATTTGGGGCAAAAATTTACTTTCACAATATTAAGACTCATCTTGTTTCTATCAAACCCAGAAGACTAAAGTAAGGTAATATCCTAATTCCTTAAAACCAGATACACTTTCAAAAATGAAACACACTAAAAATCCAGTTGTTTTATGGCACAACAGTCTGAATCATCTCAAAGTCAACTTCAGCCGTGACTCTAAATGACTACAGTCCATGCATATTTGATTCTCCTACATGAATTATGCACACGTAATAAAAATTGTTGTTTAAATCCCCTGGTTTGAAAGGTTAGTGGTGATGGAAATTAATGACATTTTCCTAGTAAGATATTAGAGAAAGGAATACCAAGCCGACAGCTCTAACAAATAGTTACAAACAGATTATTAATACTGGAGGCTGTTTTTCCTCTCTGCATCAACTTATAACTAACTAAAGGAGAAAATTTTTGTCTTTTTATTATTAGGCTCCCTTATGGCCCTTCCAACACACACATGCACACATTACTTCTCACCATGTACTTGACAGATGGATGGATTCAAGGACGGGAATTATGGATGGGAAACTCAAAAATGTACCAAATAGGATCCTGTGAAATGGGCTCCATAGAGCCTTTGGTGTTTGGGGCTGAGACACACAGACGTGGCACATGCAGGAGTGAGCCCAACAACACCAGCAAACTGCTTTAACGAAATGGACTTACCTTCTTGTAGGCACACAGGTTTATCGCTTGGCTTCCAGCTCAGGGAGCCATTAAAGTGTTTCACACAGAGTTTTTTTGAAGTACCATTAAGCCGGTATCCTTCCTGGCAATGAAACCGGACCACCACGCTTTCAAAGAAAACGCCGGCGCTGGGCGTCTTGTATCCGTGCTCGGGCACTCCGGGATCAGCGCACGCATGTAGCTCGTCAAACCCTGGGTCAGACAGAGACACAGTCAAGCAGTGTTCGTTCACAGGCTTGCTTTTTCAAGGTTTGCTATTTAATCTTCCCCAATAACAAAAACTCAAGAGTTGCAATCAAAACATGTGACCGTTTAGCACTGTATCAAGCTCATTTCAATGCATTTACATAAACTGAAGCTTTTCTTACTGCTAAGCAACAAAGGTTGAGTGCAGTATCAAACAAGTGCTGCATATCAGAAGAGCAAATAACTGCAACAGGCTTAGTGGGAAAGGCAATTAATACTGATGGGAGAGATGCCTGGAAGGTTTGAAAACCATGCCGTGGCTTTAATGTGTTGTCTTTAACAGAGCAGAGGCCACGAGCCTCCACTGTCTCCTGCACACTAAACAAGAAGAGTTTCCATAGCAGAGTCAGGGGGAATGAGGATGTTCCTGTTCAAAATGCATCCCAGTGTCCCCAGGGCAAGTCCCACCTCCGCTGCAGGGCTGGGGGCGAAGCTGTGGCAGGACTGGAGAGCGCTGGGGTGACAACAGGCTCTGGCATTTGAGCATCCGTCTACCCGAATACCTCACTCCCAATGAATACCCGTGCCAGGGGCTGCAGAAAGAGCCCCCAGCTGCCCTGCGCAGCTGCCCGGGGTGTCACCAGTGCCTCCTCCCCACGCGCTGCGGATGCAGCACCGGAGCATCTGCTCCCATGCAGTTTTGCTCCTTCAGGCAGGCAAGTTTATCGCAAGAGCCGGAGGCCGCACAGCTCCAGCACAAATCACCCAAACACACCCGTGCGCTAATGCGATGAATAAGGAGAAACATGGTCATTACGCTGATGGGATTATATACTGTGGAGAACACTTAATAACAGAGAGAGGCTGCCATTTTTATCGGAGATTAAAGGGAAGCTGCTTCTGTTCCAGGCACCCAAACCACATCGTTCAATACTGCCAGTGACGATCTCAATTATTTTTTTCCATTAAACCAGGGGATAACGTGACATTGAGCTTGACTTTGTTTTAACCGCAAGTAATCTCAGAATTTGCAGATGCACAAAGAATATTATAGCCCACCTTGAAGTACGCGCTTTGCTTACTAACTACCCCCAGGAAAAGAGCACTAGGGCCCTGCCACAGAGAAGGAAAGAGGTTGAGGTCACGCACCATTTGCAGGGCAAAAAGTGAGCCCAGCTTATTTCCTCAATTTTCATTAAATAAAATAGGCAAAGTTAGAGATTTCTGACCTGTCAGCACAAAACCCTACATAAAAGGCAATAATGTTTTTCCCTTGTGTGACCTAATTCCGTGGTTCTCCTGCCACTTTGCTGGTGACCTTTCATAGGCAAAGGTTTTCATTCCTTGTGGGGATATTTCTGCAGTCAACTGATCTCTCCAGCTTCCCTTTCTCCAGCTCCGTTTGTGAGCAGGCATTTCTATGCCCCAACAGCAATTCCCAAGAAGGAACTGGAAGATCAGCGTCAAAATGAAATGATGCACCCTGTGGCTTCTGCACACTCAGTAGCCAGGGAAGCCCTGTTCTTCAGCAGCTGCATAAGACGTGACCCATGACAGCAGCACAGTGTCACCGTTCCTGGCAGCGTGTCCGTTCGTTTGCTCCTGAAGAAAGGAAGAGGTCAAAAGTCTCAGGGAGAAGCTGGGTAGCACGACTGCACATGCAGTACAGTAACTTCTTACAGCGGGTCCGCAAAGGCGAAGCAAACAAAATCCTAACCCTGCTTTTTTTCTCCCCAGATACCAACAAGGACCAAATCTCAGTCCTGCTAAAATGAGTGGGAGTCACTTGCATGGATGCAATGACCAATGCTGGTTATGATCCCATGATCATCTCCTTCCTCCTACTCTGCAGTGATGATGATGATAAGGAGGAGGCAAGGAGATGTTTGGCCAAGGTGCTGAGCATCTCCCAAGCTTTTCGAAGCGGTCATTACCACTTGTCCTTGATGAGACCAAGCTCAGACCCTTTGCATAGTAATCCGTTCCATATGCTCTTGTTTAGTTCAGTTTCAGCCTATGATGTAAAAAAGGATAATTACACACACGTGATAAAATACACGACAGCTAAGTAGATCATATCTTTTCTTCCTAATGTTTTCAGTTCCTTTATCAAAGCTATAATTTTAGCAGCAACTATTCAAACTTGTGATATATTATTTTTATAATGGCAGGAGCAATCTCAACATAGACTGGGCATCTTTCACTTTGGTCACTTCAGAAGCTGATGAAACCAACCAAAAATTTTTTCAGGCATAGCCACAAGATAAAGTCTTTGAAAAGAACTGTAAAAAATATGTAAATGGGAAACATAATCTTTCAGGTTATAGCAGGAAAGTGTTATCTTGTTATCTTGCAGGAAAGAATATATCAAATAAGTCAGAAATCATTTTAGAACTAAGAGGGATTTCTGTATGTTAATAACCCTTTCAGCAAGTCTTTCCAGATGAAAAAAAAAAATGAAGTTTTACTTTGTCTCCTGGACTTTTCTTTTTGTGCTTACAAAATCATCAGTATCTATTGGGAAAAGTGATACAGCATGCCTGTCGAATGAAGGACCAGATTTTGATGTTATCTCTAACAGTAAAAATGTACCAAGATCAGCAGACATCACCATAATGAACATTGCATCACTAGTAGCAATTTAATGGGATGCTATTGCATGGTTTTAAACCCCCAAAGTAAAGACTGCTCCATTACTGCTGAAACTGAGTATTTTAGAATTAAAACTATTTAATATTTAATCCAACTTTCAGGTATTTTCTATACCTTTAAGGCATATACCATGTGAAACAGAAAACAACAGCGCACTGATGTGACTCATAGACACAAGACTGCTTCGTCACCAGTAGAACATGCAGCTGACACAGAGTGTATTTCCCTTGTGGTAGTTACCATCTTTCCACAGCTGGACCTGTACAAGGTCATCACAAAACAAGAGTGCTTTTATCCTGGATAAAACACAAGCATTTTATATAGTTTTTAAAAAAAAAAAAAAAACCAAATTACTGGGTACTGTAAGCAGGAAAAAATGGTAAAAATGATGGCAATTGAATCAAAAAAAAAGGAAAAATAAGCAATGTTCTGCTTTAGGTGGATAATGAAGCATTACAATCCATTTGAACGGAGCCTATTGCTATAATTCTGCATTATATATTCTCTAACATATAATGATTCATCTGGTCTCTGATGAAAAGCCTGAAATATTGGAAGCCAGCAGTTATCTGACAAAACGCCACAGGTTTCCAAATCCTGCTCAGTCTTGAATTAAAATTACAGCTCCTCATCTTATTAGGTATATTCTTCCTCCCATCTGCAAACTCAAACAGCAGACTCTTAAATCAGCTCAGAGCCTTAATAAAATATCCCTTATCGGTGTTTCAGCATGGGTATCTCTATTAACAGACTATTGCTTTGTCAAAGAGAGTTTTATGACATCTGTAAATTTGCAACCTGTTCATTGACAAATATGCCTATTCCCCTTGCCCGTGCTGGAGCACTGGTGACAGGCTTATCTATATTTATACCCACTGAGCTGTCCCAAACCCCTGCAATAAGGCAGGGAGGGACGTGCCGAGTACTCAGCTCGCATTGGCAGGGAAATGAACTTAGAAATCGGCACCTTCATCAGCGAGATGCCCACTCACACCTAACTCACAAACATCCAGGGAAAGGCTCCACCTCGAACCCTACTCCCAAGGGAAACACAGCAGGAAAAGAGGCAGCTTTTCCACCTGCAGAGGTGATCACAATTTTTAATTCTGCATGTGAATCCTGGTTCAGTCTCCTTTCTGTGTCACCTCTGTGAGGCTCATGCATGAAGAAAAACCACTTACACCCACTGGAAAGAGAAGATGGCCCAGAATACAATTAGAAGAGCCCTTTTCTAAACACAAAAGAAACTAAAAAGATGCCTTCTTTTCCTTTCTGAAAAAGAGTTTATTCTAATTAGTATTGACACCGCACAAGTCTGCCCTTTTAATCATAAGTTCTTCTTGCAATTAATATAGTAATGTCTTCTTCCTAAATAAGCCATTTCATTTATAATGCCAGAAGCAGTTGTTGTCTCCAGCCTTTTGTAAGCTAACAGGACTGGCTGCACAATTTATTAAGTGTCGTGTGGTGTTCCTTGAGCCTCTCAGTACTCTGAACCTAATGTCACTTAAATAAAAGGCAAGGGGTAACCCCAAGGGGTAACTCAGGGTGGATAAAAACAATTTATAATAGAAGAAGCCCCATAGCCTCCCTGCAGCAAACATCCCAAACTGGATAGTTAATTTTTGAATAAGACTTGCGTGCTGAGCCCAGTTCAAATCACCTGGTAGGCAGAACGGATTGGAACTTGAAATCAGAGTTTGTTCAAGTGTTTAACCAGCCTTCCGCAGATAGAAAGCTACAATTTACCTCATTATGGATGAGTAATTTCAGGGCTCTAGCATGCAAATTTTAAATAGAAAATATGCTTACAGAAACTTATGTCTGTGTATACTCATCGCATTCAAGATAATTTTAACTATTCTTAAATGGCACCTCTTTAACATGGTCCTTCTGTGCATTTTATCTGAATTCTGAGTATCTATGAATTCTAATTTTAGTCCAGCACATTTCGACAAAGATGATGAGCTAATTAAAAAAAAAAAAAAAAACCAAGATTTTCTTCCATAACAAAAACAAGAATGCAGTAAATGCACAAAAAGCTCTATACATGCTTCAATAAATGGACATTAACCTAATACTTCTTTCTAGTCAGCATAAGGAATTTTCCTAAAAATATTTGCCAATATGTGCCTGATGAGTAGTAACCCATAAGAATCATCATAAGGAATTAAATATGCACTAATCCAAAATATAAAATACTAATACATCACTTACACCAAATTTCCTTTTGACTGTCATGAGGAATAGGTAAGATCATTACTTTTATTTAACTTAACCTACTCCATGTATATTTTCTTTTTTCTATGTCTAAAGATTTCATTAGAGTTGTAGCACTATTGCTGTGGGAATCCAGCATTAGGTCACTAAAACTCACACTAACAACACAGAAAGTTCCTAATAAAAAGTGTCAAATAAAACTAACTCCTTACAATATTAAAAATGTTATTGGCCTGAAGTGCTTTTAAAAAAGCAATATCAAAGAATTGTTGTTGTGTAGATCAGCCATGTATTTTTAGCACTTTGGGAAAAATTAATTACCGTTACCAAGAATTAGTGTAAACATTCTTACTCCAGACATGCATCCCCTAGGAAATATAGCAAAAAGAAACATCAGAAATGAATCACAAGCTAGTTACTATAGTAATATTTCTTCTAGGCCAATAGCATCAAATATTATTCATCACAGCAAATCCAAAGTAATGAAATGTCGCACTATTCAGCAGAGATCCTAGGTTCTATAAGACACTATGGCAGGAATCAAATAGTCAGAGGTATAAGCTGAGGTTTTGATATTTATGCTCCAATCAATTACCGATTTCCCCATATGATTTTTTTTTTACTGCGTGCATCAGTACAGTAATCCAATGATTTTTGCTTTTCATCTGTACCATAGAAACTGATTCTATCCTTACCCAGGTTATAGGGATACTCAGGATTAATGCGCGAATTTTACAATATTGAACATTCTAATAAAGTGCACACTAGGGATGCCAGAAGGACAGGGGATTTTAGCACTTCAGGCAGGTGAGGAGAGAGCCACTGCCTCCAGCTTCTGCACCCACAACCCAACTCCTTGGTGCTCTGCAGACTCCAGCAGCTGCTCTCTCTACAGAGATTTTGTTTTCTATATGCAGCTACCCATGAAGCTGCGACCTTTGCACTTTAGACGTGGGCCACAGCATTGCCCTCCACTCTTGATTCACTTTTTCGTCTGGGTTTCTGAACATGTTCTGTTTGAGAAACATCTGGACACCTGAAATGGAGCAGAACGGCCTGTCTTACCTCTCACAACAGGTTGAATGAAGAATCGTGAGATGAGCAGAAGGCACAGGCTTTGCTTGCTGCCACCTTCAAGATCCAGCATGATACTGCAGCCACCTGAGTGAAGCTGTACGCAGCTGGAGCATTACTTAGCCAGAACTCTGGCAGATATAAACAACAAAAAGGTGTTTTTGCTTGCTCGCTTGATATTTTCCCAAGGAGGACCACTCTCTTCCCTTTTGCATTTGCTTCACACTGCGCTGCAAAACATTTCTACTGAAATCAGGCTTTTTGATGGCAAAGTTAGGCCTATTTTTTTAAGCTCGGTCTTGTCTAGAACCCATAAACTCAAATTACTCCATTGTTCATGCTGCTCTTAACATTCTCCAAGATTTCCACTATTCACCAAGTAGACAGGCAAGTACGCTGCACACGCATTAGCTGCTCTGTAAAAAATATCACACCTCTGAGCAGGTCCTCAGCTTAGTCAAAAGCTCGATGATGTGGCAGGTTTGTCTAAGTTACTGAATCAAAAATTAAACAACTGGAAGCTTCTAAGATAACTTTCTGCCTCTTTCACAGCAAAGTAGCTACTTAGTGCATATGACAGATGTTATATAAACTGATGAATAAAGGTACCTCCACCAGAGTTTAATACCTAAGCATTTCAGGATTTCCTTTTATTACCTTGTCAATTTATTGTCTATTACATTCCCATCCAAAGTCTTTGCACCATGAATACTTTCAATAACATCATCATAGCTATAATTTCCAAACCATCACAAGACATCGAACCATAAAAAGAAAGCAAGTACTACTTACTGGAAAAATAAACTGGCTGATTGTGGTCCTAATGTTTACTCAAAGAGAACTTCCAATTTCCTTACTCTACATTTTCATGTTTTCACTAGCCCTGTTAGCAAAGCCAAGGCTCGAGCGAGTCACCCCCTGCACGAGAATGCACTCACTGAAGAAAAATGATGTTTTGCTGCTTCTCCTCAAAAAGAGCGAAAACCAACGCCAGTGCATGTTTCCTCTGCACCTGCTGGGTCAGAACTGCTTCCAACTCAGATCCCCAGAAAAAGGCAAAAACACGCCTACATTTTTTGCAGGCATAGCTTAAGCAGATGGTTAGAGCTGCAACTGTGCCAGCAGGTAAACTGCTTCTTCCTGGCATGCCCTTGCACTTTGATCTGATAAATACCAAAGTCTCCTAATTGCCACCACTATTTGTAAAATAGTCCCCAAGACCCCTCTTCTTTTGTGCATATAGTAACCCATAGCACCTCTGCTGGGTCAATAGCAAACGTCAGGGACAAACTCGCAGTTTTGGCAGCAAAGTTCTTAGGTGAAAACCTTAAAAGACGTCAGTGTAATGACCTTCCCCTAGCCCAGAGTTTCCCTTTTCAGCACGACCTCATTTTTCACTGGCCAGTTCCTTATCAGCTCTGCAATTCTTCCTTTATTCCAAACCTTCACACCTACTTTATTTGGGAGCAGTTTACTAAGATCAACAGATCTGCTGCAATTCCCTTGCCTAAGAAATCAACTGTCATCTCAGGACATTAACAGGCTAGCTTGACAAAAATCTACCTTTAATAAGCCTATATTTTATATCATTCTTAATTTACTTCCAAGGCTTTTATTTTTTCTATAAAAAAATCCTCTACAATCTTGTGAATTATTGAGCTGTGAGAACCAAGTCTCTGAACGCCCAGATGCTATTTTTTTTTAACCTATGTGTGTTACAGGTAATGTTTTTGGGTACTACCATGCTCAGTTATGGATACAACAGTGAGGGAATGTGAAAAAGCAAGCTGAGGACAGAAGGGGAGCTGCCAAGCCTGGAAGCAAAGCTGCAGTGAGGCAGCACAGGTTTGGAGGCCAATGAGGTAGTTAGAGGACCTGCTCCAAGGTTAATGCCCATGTTTTTGGAACAGGAGGATCTGGTTTTTGTTTCTGCCGATTCCACTCTACACTACAGGTTCCACAATGTACTGTGCCTTGACAACAGGGAAGCTAAAATGGCAAAAAAAAAAAAATCCACTTAATATATGGATAGGCACTGGTATTAGTCAGCTAAAAGACTGGGAGCTGGAAATTCATGTGCACAGATAATAACTAATGGGGAGTTGTCTGATGTTTCAAATATTTTAATAAGAGCCAATCTGAAAATCACTTACATTTAAAGACTACCAGCCTCTGTTCCTCAGAAAGCATTTGTATCCCAAGCTACCATGAAAATAGATTATCACCGTTGTGAAGGACTAGAGGCAGAGGAAGAATAAGCTGTTATTTATTTTTTTATTGCACTATTAATTGATTTGCTGGGAGCTAGGAAAGGTCTAGGACTAGCAAGACAGATCCTTGCTCCTACGCAAGAGATGAGAGTTTTAACCACATAAACAAGCAATTTATTTAAAAGTTATTCTTCCTAATGGATACTAATTTGAGGATTTCTGCAGCGCCTCTTTTCCCCAGAGTGTTGAGTGGTTCTTTTCAGAGCAACAGCTGCAGCAAACCTAGTTAAAATAAAAAGCAGGCAGCACATGGAGCCATGCACATGCAGTGCCTCATTTATGAGCGTGCCAGTCCCCTAGGATGTCACGACTGTGTTTGTTCTTTTAATAACTGTAGGCTCCAGCAGTGAGAATAAAAATCTGGAGCTGAAGCTGACGCCTCACCCTCAGCTCACCTCACCACCCTGAATGGCGTCGCGCGCAGGCAGCACCTCCAATGGCAGCTCCCTCCTTGCACCAGCCACACGCATCATGGACTGTCTCACTTCAGTCAGGCTCTTCCTTTTCCCGTCTTCCATGGCTTTTCCAAAATATTTGCCTCGGCCATTTCTTTTTCTAATGGCAGGGACTTCCCAGCCCGCCTGCCTGCACTCGCTGCACCGCAGCCGCTGCGGCAGTCGCACAGCTGCGTTTAGGCAATTATCTGCCTCCTAATTATTATATCTACGCTTTCCATCTACAGCCTCGTCCCCAATATGCTCAGGTAATTAAGCAGCTTATTAAGTGAGAATGGCTTTTCAGTAGCTATTGTGCCTACAGCATGTCAGCGCTAATCTTAACAACAAATGATTTTTCACTCGTACCCTGCATGCTCCAAATCACCATATAAAAGAGACACATAAATATGGGGAATATCACATAGCCCCCACTCGCAAGAGAGGCACTGAGGCGCAGTGAAGCAGCTCACAAACAACCCAGGTTAATGGCACAGTGGGGAGCAGAAAGCCAAACTCCTCGACAGCCAGGAATGTGGCCGATGTTACTTACTACCTTATGGCCAAAAGCAAGCCCAACATGCTGACAGATACTGCCTATTCCAGGTTTCGCTCATCTTAGAATGATTTTTTTTTCTTTTTTTTTTTTGTAATGTGATGCTGTCTTGTGCCTGATTTGAGTGTGGAAGTGAACTGCTTAGGGAAATTTAGACTTTTTTTCAGGTCTTGCTGGATTAGGCAAGCCTAATACCTATATTCTGTTATGTACAAAATTCCTAGGTATTTTTTGCCTCCAGAACTCAAAAATAGATATCAAAACTCCAAACTTGGCAGTTGATAATGATGAATGACATTGACATGGCCCGTTCACCAGTCTTCTGACCACTAAACTCTCCTCTTCCCAGTTCTGCTTTCTCTTAATCATCTCCAGGTTTACTTGTTCTCCCAAGAATATTTCTGATCCTTCCTTTCCTTCTCACCTCCATCCTTACCTAGCCTCCTGCTCCAGCACTGCCAGGTGCTGTTTCTCAGAAATCTCCCCCAAACCTTTCTCTCTTTTTCTTATTTCCTATTTGATCTGCTGGGAGCGAAGGTCCATGGGTGCTTGGGTGCCACCTTCCTTC
>NW_010583344.1:340201-356580 GCF_000705375.1 Tinamus guttatus | reverse complement strand
AATCCGCAGCGGGACCCTGAGCGCACAGACTGGCTCTTCTTCCTCACCTTACTCCTCCTCACTTTAGGTCACTGTTCCCAACTCTTTCCATGCCCTAACTTTATTCTGAGTTCTTCCCAGGATACACTGCAAACTGCTTTGTTTTTCCTCAGGCTTGAATTTATCTTTCTATGCCACCTCCTCATGCCTCTCTTTCTTCTGCCACTCATGTCCACTTGCCTTTTAAACCCTTCCTCAAAACCCCACTTATTTCATTTTCCATTCCCTGGTGCCAGACTCAGCTGCTTTGCACTTTGAGAGTTGTTCTGTGTGAGGTCTTTGAGTTTAGGCTATAAAATGCAAAGACAAGAGAGGATCATAACACACTTGGTGGTCTTTCATATATTCTGCCCTAACTGTGGCCTGAAAATTTTCAGCTTTCAAGTTGAAATCACTTTTAAGCAATATTTTTGTGTTCCTTAAAAACCCCACAGGCGCCCTTGGAATTTCATCACTTACGATTAATTTTCTATGAATGTCCTGCCAGACCTAAAAACAGTGCTGCCATTTATCTGATCTGCTTCACTGCTGAGGTAAGAAATACTTGCTTCCAGAATGAAAAGAAACATCTCTGCTTCAGATTCCCGAATCTCAAGCCATTTCCTAGGCCATGTGCTGCTCAGCAAAGTGGCATCAGTCACTGCACATCAGGCAGGAACCAACCTCCATGAGCAACCGAGCAAGGTACTAGATCCCACACGGAGATTTGGCTACCTGGTGTGAAGTACCTTAAAGTCAGTTTCATACTTAGTAGTGCTCTAAACATCCCTCCTTACGATCTTCAGCAATTCTAATTGAAAATGGAGTTACACAGGTAACAGGACTGTAACTCATGGAAAATAAGAGAGAAAACAGCTGCTGCCCCAGAAGCATTTCTAGCTTGAAACACTCCAGTTGTCTCTCAGGTAGCAGGGGATGTAGTCTAAACTTTATCAGCTGTTCTACAGTGCTGTCAGGAATTACAGGATTCATAATCTAATACCGCTAGCAAGAAGAGATCCTCCAAACTGGGATGAATTCAGCATTTACAGAATTCATTTAATTGGATAAATTTACTGATTTATCAATTTACGGATTTTACTGACAGCCAAAAATTCTGGAAATACAGTGTACTTAAATGAGGGAGGAAACTGTTTTAGCATGATTCATAACAATAATGGAGAGCTATGGTCCTTTTGGTAACCACATTGCACAATCCATCTTCTAATTTGGGAGTTAGTATTTAACCTGTTTCATTTACCGCTACAATTTTCAGCAAATCCT
Organism: Tinamus guttatus; assembly: GCF_000705375.1. Next base: position 355,278 of record NW_010583344.1, on the reverse strand, counting down.
CATGAGCAGTTTCCCATGTTCACCAAGATGGCATATCTAGTCTTTTAGATAATTCAAAAAAAAAGGGGCTGTCTCTTCCAACAGGAAATCTCATGTTCTATTCCTGTCTTCATGGCCAAGGGCAGTGGTGAGCAAATGGATTAAAGCTCACATGGTACTCCAACTCCTTCAGCTATCTCTGCAAGCAAGCTCATTTTCTCTCCTCCATAAGAACGTGCATCACTTGTCATTAGGCTGCTCCTTTATAACAGACATCAAATAATGTCCCTTTAGGTTTGGGCTTCCAAACTTGGTGCATACTCTGCTTTTTCCACTTTTTTTTTTTTTTTTTAAAAAAAAGCAGAAGTCAAATTAAATTAACGTAGCCACCAGAGGGAGCCTCTAATATCCGTATAAAGAACAGAAATCTATTGAAAGTGACAGCAAAATAAATGAAAATAATTATAGCTGAGAAAATGTGTTCCAAGAAATGGCATTTTTGCCTAAAGACCACTTTCTATTTCAATGTATGACTTTATAAAAAGATTTACTTTTTATGGCATAGCTTTTTTGTTTCAAAATGGAAAGGATGCAATGGAAAAACAAGAATCAGACAGATGCGACCAACTTTGATAACAGTTGTCTCATCTAAAAATGCAGTGACTCTTCAGTTTCAAACAAATAGCTAGAAGCAATTTAGATTACTAAGAGATCTGGCTTTTTGCAACCAGATATTAATAGCTAAATACATTAGGGGAGTAGAATCAATGTTAAAATAGTATCAAATTTTCACTATCTGGACTTACACTTTTTAATACATTTTGCAAAGGAGAGCCTACACCTTGTTTCCTGCACATGAAGTCTGTGTGCAGAGTGGCTTTATATGGATCTCAGCTGCGTGGCTGAGTGGATGGGAGGAAGAACAATTCTTCAGAGAAGAGAACAGAGCTTTCTCAGACCTCTCAACATCTTGCAGAATCCTCAAGTTCCCTAGATACCTAACCTCCAAAATGTCATTAAAAAGATGAAATATTAAAAGTATGCTACTGAAGAATAGCATCTGCCCTTATATCACATTCCTTCCATGGCCCTTCAGGAGAAATCTGCTTTAATGCATGCATTGCTTACAGGATGAAAACAGGAGATACTGTGTTGGTATTTGGTATGTCTAAGCGTACATTTAGTGAAATATTTATCATTTGCTCTAGTCCCTGAACTACTACTGAATTAGTTCTGAGTAGCTTATGCTATTTTTGAGAAGACGCTTGCCATATAAAGATTTCATATGTCCTTATCCTTAACTATCATCTTTCTTACCAAGAAATTTTGCCAGAGGGGCTTTATTTTACAGTAACAAAACTTTAATGTGCTTAGGCTGGAACTGGGATATTTTCCTTTCTCTTCCTAGAAATGGAGGAAACTGTTGCCAAACAAATGCACTGTCTGCTGGATGATGCATGGTGTTTACCATATTATCTCAGGTTGGTTTTTGTGTATGCTATCAGAATTTGACTAGGGAGTTTCATTTTCCATATTTGAACTAATTGCTCCTACTGGAACTTGTACAAGTAAAACTGATTATTTGGAGCTATCTTTCCTTCCCACATATGAAATAACTCTGTGTAGTTAACCTAGGTTAAAGTTAAGTGACAGTATTAAGGAAGATCACACGTCTTCAAAGGGCTCAGAAAAAAGAGCAGCAGAAAAAAAAAAGCACAATCTTAACTTCAGCATATAATAATCTGAAGGATTTTGCCCTTTCAACCTCTTCTAGCAGGTCATTTGCTTTTTAGGAAGGCAAACGGATCTATTCCTTTGTGGGACTCCTCCCTCACCAAGACTTTCCCAAGCAAAAGGTAAACTAAGGGTAGTTACACCTTAGCCCAGTTACTCTCTCCCTTAGGTTGTAAGGGACCTCTAACTCAAAGCTTCAAATGCCCAGAGTAAGACCACGTGCAGAGGACAAACCTCGAGATATTTTAGCAAGCATCTCACCTCCTCACCTGTGAACTCTGATACGCTGACCCACACAATTTGATGTAAACTTGTTAGATTTTTCTGGTGATAGTGAAGCACATCTCTAACAAAAGACTTGGACAAACCATGTTTCTACTCCAAACACTGACTACACAGAAGTTCTTCAAATCAATCATTACACCCCACTTCAGTTGGGCTTACCAACTATTCTTTACAAGTTGAGCTAGTATTTCCTGAAATCCACAACTAGGAAGCCAGAGATAAAACAAGCACAGATGTTTTCATCCAAATAGATAAAAAGCCACAGGGTACTGAAAGCAAGGACTCCTAATCAAGAGGGTACAGCAGTTTTGGCTATAGGCATCGCGGCCACCTCCACCTTCCCCAGCCCAGCACGGCCCCTCTTGACTGCACAGCTGCTCATCACACCTAATGTAACCACTGGTTATATAACCAGCCCCAGCACATGGCACTTGATATAAATGTCATGGTGATTTTGAAAAACAACATTTCTATTAACATTCTGTCTCCAGCCTTCCCAGCTGGCTGCTGACAGACCATTTCCCAAGATGTTCCCATTCCTCCCCGCAGAGCTCTGTCATGTATCTTAATAATAATTCATAACATTTCGATTGCACCTTTTACTTTTGACTCCCATGGACATATTTAGCTGTGACTTTCAGAGCAGCAGCAATGCTGTTGTGGCGATGATTGCCTTCAGGATACACATATTTTGTTAGACCAATTAAGATAATACAAATAATAGTTATAAAAAAATAGACCTTCTCGGACACACAAGACCTTCCTCACAGCTCACTGCTTTGTCTCTACTGCAACTGCAAACTGGAAAATACTTTTTTGTGTCATAACAGTCAGAGGATTCAGTGGACAGAAAATAGAACCTAATGAGGTTTCAGGAATTAGAAGTTTGCAAAGATTTTATATTTAGAACCAGGAGCAAAATATAATCCAGATTAGATTTCAGAATCCCCTTTCCCCTCTATCTCTTCATTAATATATTCATCAATATCTTTCTCCTTTCTGTACACACATAGATCAGTGGGTAACTATTTGAGTTTTATGTAGAAAATCAAGAGACCAAAAAATACAAGTCAGAACAAAGCAGACTATACATCAATCTAATGCAATAGCTATGAGGAAGAAAACAAGATAAATATTGTCACTTCACAGATCTGTTCCTAGCTTTTATTTTTTACTCAGTCTCAGGAACAAGCACAACAAGCAGTCACATGCCTGATACACACTAGCCCACATCCAGTACTCACAAACAAGGCCAAAATACAGCAGAGAAAGAAAATCCAGTGGATTTAGTCTAAACAGCACAAAATGGATTTTCCTTTTGGCATGGATAGAAACTGCTAGAGACAGCAGCACCTCTCTGCCCTGAAGAGCTAACTTCCACAGCCAAGAACAGTTCATCTTCCAAGATCTCATCCAAAACTGGCATTTTTTCTGACACTGCTAAAGGTCATAAGGAGAGCATGTGTGACGCAGACGCTCGAGCAACTGCAAAATCCATTTAACGTTTTCTAAGCCATCTATTACCTATTTACATGACAGCAATCTTTTGTCACTGTTGACCTAAGGTCAGTAAATCAGGAGCTTAAAATATAACTGTTCCTCTATCCCTCTATCCAGAGTCAAGATTTCAAGGCTATGAGGGTTTTTTTTTTTTTGTAAGTAAATACAGATGCTGCCAACAGAGCAGCCATCTTACTGCTATACAACCAAAATATTATCTCTGCATATTCAGAGTAAGGTATAGAAAGAAATATTTCAAAATGTATATATAAATGTCTATGAAATCTCAGCCATTTTTCTACCTACTTTAAACCTTTAGCTCATTTCCCTGTTGCATTTGCCTCCCGCACGGCGAGACCTTTGGCTCTGCCTGTGCAATGATGGGGAAGCACGGCTAGGATTGATCATGACGCAACAGCCAAGGCTAACAGCAGCATATTCCAATAAAAAAAACAATTCCACCAACCTTCTGCATCTTTGGTTTACCAAGCCTGAAAGACTCCAGCTAAAGGGCAGTAAGCACATGGTAAGAGCAGCAGCACAAGCAGGGCGAAGGATGCGAGCAGTGCCCGAGCAGCGCGGTCCTGCCAATGCCAAGGCGGCGTTCGGTCGTGTGTGCTTAGCTCGCACAGAGCCCAATGCAGTAAAATGCTCCTGCGTTCAGCTGGGTACATTAGTTAGGCTACGTTAAAAACAACTACATCAGTCACAATGTCAAGGACGACAGAGATGAAAAGAATAACAACAGACCACATTCACAGCACTGCCATACATAATGTCTCCATAGTGTTTTATTTTCTAACTGTCATTCACTTACATTTCACTATAGATCTTAAACTCCTTTTTGGAAGAGTTGCTAAGTTGTTTCACCTTGGTCAAGTACTGCATTGATTTTGGACTAACTTTGTCAGAGATAGGAGAGAAAGGGGAGGAGAGATGGATTACATGGTGCCAGAAGTAACTGTTTCTGAAACTGAATTTTCCAACTGGAATCATTCAGGCTCTAGCAAACATGTAAAAATGCCAAATGTGTGGACTCTGCATACAAATCCTGTCGGATACACTGAAAAAAAAATCAAATATCAGGTCTTAGTCCTTCAGCTGCTTCTTTATCTTAGGACTACATTCAAGCCTCACGTCCATACTTGCCTCAAGTCCATATGCTTTGGACATGGCCTGTGCTTAGCCACAATCATATTCAGTTGTTCCCCCATGCTACCTCCCATGTCCTTAGATACAACTGATGGAAAGATGTGTCTGACAAGGAGGCTGTCTCTGAAAGATGTTGATATGTGCTATACAGAACTAATAGGATTTGTGGGCATCCTGAAATTGAGCTTGCTGTTAAAAATGTGCAGCTATTCTCCTCGTTTGAAAACATTTCCCTAGTATGGTTTGATAAGACTCAGAAAGAACAGGAGGCAAACTTCTGGTGAACACTGAGAGGTTTTAGGGCTTCTAGGAAACACAGCCTCCACCTTGGGATCTAGCATTTCAAGCACACCTTCACTCAGCTCTCAATTTCCAAATCCAGCCAAGAAAGAAGTGAATCTTTGAAAAGGAAAAGAGTTTAAAGATTTGGCCCTGTTGTTAAAATTGCTTTGAATCCATGGCAAGTGAAACATAATCTGTCACAGTCTGGAATAGCTTCTGGATCCTTAACTAGATATCCAGGTGGCTTCTCTATTTATAAATACTTCCTCCATCATAAAGTCACTTATGGCTTTAAAATCCCAGTCAAGGCCCGCTATATCTTGTCAGGCCGATTCCTTTTGTGATTGTGATTGCACAGAAAGCTCTAATACCAGATATCTTTTTACAGATAAGACAGATGTACATGGGGAAACTGGAGCTAAAATTGTAGAAGTTGAAGCACTGTCCTTCTCTCCCCATGCACAATTCCACTGCAAATCAGTAAGATTTTTGTTTTCTTTTTGCCTGAAAAAGAATGCAGGATTTATTATCCACGATCCATAGGGTCCCTACTGCATCTCTAAGGACTGTACCTACTACGAAGATGTATCGGGAGCTACAAGTGATCAGACCCTCCTTCCAGAAGGTTTAGAAGAAAACAATACAGAGAGATTCAGGCACTCAGAAGTCTTTAAAAAATAGTTTGGATGTTTAATAACTGAAACAGTTTATCCAAAATTTTGGATAAAATACATATAGGAGACCAGGAGACCAGCTCTAGTAGTTTCTTCAACCTACACAGATACATGTACAAAAGATGACGTTTTATACATGTTATCTCTCTACCGTACCACTATCATTTTAAAACAGCGAGGTCCTTCAACTCCTACAAGTCAGCAAGGCCAACACAGGAACTATCCACTTCAAAATTGAGCAGAAATATCACTTGGTAACAATTACTTCAGTTATTCACTTCCTTCCGCTTCAGACAAGTACCTAAAAAAAAAAAAAAAACATGGTACTTGAAGTCCCACCTTGAGATAAACCCATGCACCTATGACTGGGGGTCTCCCCAAGCCCCAGTGACCCACGGTGCAAAGACACCTCAGCCAATGCTGCTACTCCAAGCCCAAAATGCCACGCAGCCATAGGGGCCAGGTTCATTCCCTGTCACCTACAGACCAGCATCCCGTCATTCAAGCAGCAATTCCTTGATGCAGTCGGACGGGCAGCAGAACATGGAAGAGCCGACACGATGACTCGGGCTCCCCAGCATATCCATTGGTGCTTATGGTGCCCAAAGAGGCCACGCAGAGAGCCCTGGTCTCAGAGACTGTCCATGAGAGAGCGTGGGGACTGTCACACGAGGAATCCTCTCTCTGCACTTGCAGAGGACGCAGTCACTTAAGCTCTGGATAAGGGCGAAGTGCTCATCCTTAATAGAAGATGGAGTGGATAAAAGATGCATGCTTAAATAAATGACTTGTCTGATTTAAGAAATCACTGCCTCCAGCAAGCACTTGAATATATGTTTTATGAAGCTCTGAAGAACAAGCAGGCAGGACACAATACTGTGTTCACCAACACAGATTGTACAACAACCCCTCAAACTCAAGCCTGAAGCGATGTTAGCATTATTTCAGAAATTGCAAAATACCTGCAATTTTGCCATTCGACTTGACATTTGGAGAAAGATTCGTTAATGGTCTAGGAGATAAAGCCACTAATATTGGTGTTGCAGACAGCGTGAGCGGACCTGAGACTGTGGGGCCTTCCCAGGGACTTGCTAAGGGGATCAGGCTGTACTTCTGACCTGCACTTCCAGTTCTTACAATATATCTATTTAAGACCTTTTAATCTTAGTTAATTCCCCTCACAGCGTACACAGAATTATCTACTGATAAATGAACCTCATGATACATAGGCATAGCAGAATATTTACTAACAAACTGTCAGCCCTATTAATTTCCTGGTTGTAATGATTCATTATGCGACTTGAACATTTAAGTATAGTGTGTGTGTGCGCAGCATGTTTCTCAGGATTTGCTTTGTCTTTTTTTTCAGTATGATGGTAAGAGAAAAATGTTCTGTTGTACAAAATCAGCGATGCTGGGCACAATAAGCCAGCATCAGTCTTAAAACACATACTCATTTTTCTAACTGCTATATTGCATAAATAGTTACTTAGAGTCTGTTTAAAAGATGGATCGTTTATACAACATCATAGTGGACCCTTTAACTACTATATTGTTTTCATGCAAATATATACTGAATGTATTTTTAAAATATGCATCTTTTATCTAACATCCCTACTGAAAGACAAAAAGTGAAGCATTAGTAAACTGTGTAGCCTTTCTTCTACAGAAATCCTGGTTAATATAATGGATCAAATTTGGCTGGGTGATAAATCCAGAGCTGTGAGAATACAATTAATATTTTCTGCCCTTGCAGAGTAATGGGCAGGTGCTCACTCTTTTTCAAGAGAGATTCCAGTTCAGTGGCCAAAATCATTCTACACTGATGGTGCAGGATGATTAAGGTGTCCCTTAAGGTTGAGAGACCCAGTTTTTAAAGATGGTACAAAATGACACCTTCCTTGGGCTTTTACTAGAAATCCCAGGTCCACCACCAGTGCAAATCAAGTCCTTTCACTAAAGCTGTGGCATGCATTGCTTATTTTTGTTATCAACATTTGATCTGGGAATACAACCTTAAGTTCAGCCCCAGGCAATAAACAATTATAGGAAGAACTATGGGACACTTTTAAAAGAAACGCAAACCATCAGTTGTTCAAATAAATTACAGTCACATCACAGTCTCCAGAGAGAACTCACTCCTGCGGTGCTCACTGAAGCAAAATGAAATAAAAATACACAGATGAGGCCACAGCAGCAGCCTCACATGGCAGTTGGCTGCTATATGCAAAAACTTCAGGGACAGAAGAATAATTCACTCACTTCAAAACTGACACCAAGTATGATAAATTGGTGTAGGTGCCTTGGAGCTGTGAGACAGGTACCACTCCATAAGAGCAAAGCGGGAAAAGATCTTCAAATGGGAACAACTTTATGTTTGCAGCTAACAAGTGGTGCCCAGTTGAAGGCAGAAGGATGAACTACCAGGTACAAATCCCTCTGCACACAGCGCTCTCAGATATACACCAATTTTATATTTGTCTTGGATTTTTTACAAGTCAGCTTTTGAAACTCTTCTCCTATGCCTGGCTGCAATTTTTGCAGTCTGTATCCCACGTGCAGAAAGAAGACCTTTGTCCTGTGCAAGCCCCGCTTTTGCTCAAGCAATGCACAAAAGAGGTGGGAGGGGGTCACAAACGTGTGCATACATATGGGCATGCATCCGTATTACTATTTTCAGTTTGTCAGTGGACAGCTCTATGTGCAAGTAATAAAAAGACAGGCTTGTCCACGACAAGAAAATCTGTTCCATGTGTAAAATTTAATCAATCATGGGCCATCAACAGAAATTTAACTCAGAAAGTGCTTGATTCTTATCGTGTGCTATGCTGCACTGCTAATGCTACGCTACTAAATGCTTGAATGTTACACTGCTAAAAATAATGATACAAATGAGTCCTTTTTCCCCTACAGTATTACATTCTCTATTTAAACATCTAACAGAGATATAAAATTCAAGAAAAGTAGCTGTCCAAAAACGTTAGCATCCAGGTCTGTAGCTCAGTGACCAACGCTAAGACCAAGGCGGCTGGAAGTCCTGCTGCAACCAGTCTTTGACGTATCAGTGATACTGTCTGTTTTCTCCTGCCAGCTCAGGTTTTTGCACCCAAGCAGAGTATTGCAGCTGACAAGATTCCTTTCCTCTGAGGAGCACAGAGAGCAGAAGCCGTCTCGGTTTCGCTCCTTCTTCTGGCCGGGGGCTCTGAGAGAGCTGGAACAGCAGGTGGACAATGTGGTGGAGGCAGAAGCAAATCACAGGCATCTTAAATTTAATGGGTTAACCCTAAAGCACCAATATCTGTGGGACGTTGGGCCTTGAGAACATTCTGCTAATTCAAAAAAATAGTTCAAGAAAAGACTCTGTGCACTAGATCACTACTTGAGAACTTCCCAGAAAGGGCCTGGATCCTGTTATGCCTCCAGAAATGACCAATCCTGCAAGCAAACATCTGCAATTGCCATAGGGAGGACATGAGTGAGCTCTGTTGCCACATTATTTCCCAAAGCCTGGATACGTTAAAAGAAAAAAGATTTACATCCAAGTAGCATTCAACACCCACGGACCCTGACATATTTAGCAAGAGGTACAGTGATTCAGCACACAGAAGATGGCTTAAAAATAGCGTTGTGTGGCTGACTTGCCTCCACCAAGCCTCTAAATCCTGACAAACCCAAAGCAGCCACTTGCAATACTTGAAAACTACCTGTGCAACAGCAAGTGCGTGCTCACAAGCAAAGGTCATGAGGCATGCGCTGGACATGAATGCAACAAGGCCAGGAGGAAAAAAAACAAAAAAAAAAAGAATAACCAGACAACAGGCCACAACAAACATCCATAGTCAATGCTGAAGGAAGCCATACTGCACCCCATCTGCTTGAGCTACTGATCAGGAAACATGTCATGCCCCTGCAAAGCCTACCCTTGTGAGCCTGCCAAGGTCACTGTCGCTTTGGTTTATCAACTACTCTAAGTGCTGGCTGGCAAAGTTAAAATTGCCTGGAGCGAGCTTTAAACGTACATACACAGCTTTGAAAAAATGCCTGTATCTCACTTCATCTAAGCTTGCAATCCCCTGGTAACGCAAGGCACGTTCCTCCCAGCGCTCCTGGCTCTCTGACCTTACTTCCTCTCTGGCCTCCGCACACAGAGGAGCGCGACTTGGTTACGTATCACTCAGCTGACGCTCGCTGTCATGTGTCTTTCTTAAAACAATAACTCAAATTAGATTTTGGTGTTCTTATTTTTTTCCAGAGGAAAAGGATTCTGTATGTGCAGTTTCCCACAGAGATTGGAGGAAAAGAGAAAAAAAAAAAAAAACCTCCATTTCTTCACCTTCATGCCCATGCTATTTAACATCCTGCTATTTAACATCCTTATCAAATTGGCTGCGCAACCAGCACAAACTACAATCTAAGGCCTAGAACCTCATCACCTGAATGCAGCTCTCGCCTTTTGTCATGTGAAGTAGCCACCGTAACGCGGTGAGGAGCCATTTGCACACTCTGTGCCTTCAGCATGGCTTGGGGTTGAATGTAACGAAGTGAGCTGACAGCTCACACTGGATGGCTCCAGGGGGGCACAAATCAACAGCACAACTCCCAGACACAAACCTCAGTGCCACAGGAGCCACATCTTTATTCCACTGAAGTCTCCTTCAGCCTAGAGCGAAGAAAGCCTCAGCGCAGCACCTGGGGAGCATCTACTGTGGAAAACAAAGGGTGATGCTTTCTGAAGTAAACTCAGGGTGTAAATTACATTTTCTTCGTGTATTTTGGAGGCTTCATTTCACTCAGAGCCTAATGACTTCAAGTTTACCTTGCCTAAATCAATCCCGAAAGCATTTCCCTGGTAGGACCATGCAGCCCTTCAGGCTTTGCAGGGCTATGCAAGAGTGGCCGTAAGAGCTTTCAAAATCAGTGTTATTTTCCAAACTGAATCTGAATTATGGATCACAGAAGAAAATATAACTCTTTCTTTGCTCTATCAGCATTACCAAAACTTTCACTACTGCAGATTACTCTTTAGAAATTAAATAATTAGCATTCTGGATAGAAATGAAGAAAATATTTGAGCTCCGACTAGTGCAAACAATCCCCAAGGATTACTGTTTTGCCATTTCAGGTAAATCTACATCCTTTTCTACCCTGACTCTTCCTAGCAGCAGTTCAAGTCCTGAAGTCCTTGCCCTTGGAAGGTTAAGCCCCACAGTGCACAGGGAGAGCAGTAGGGAGCCACTCTCCCAAGGAGGGGAGATATTATGAAAAGAAGCCAAACAGACACAAAACATTTGCAGGAGCAAATTAGAAACAGAAACATGACAGTTAAAGCTCTCCATAACATCAGATTATCCAATGAAAGCCACAGCTGGTATGGAAGGATGAGTAAAACCTCCTCTCCAGAGCCAAAAATAATAGCGAGTCACGTCAGGAGAAGCGTCACTATTTAGCACTGCCAAGCTGGACCCTGCAGCCTTCACGTGCAGAACCACGTGCTCCGTTGTGCATTGTGACACAGCACAAGAAGCTGCGAGGCTCCATACCCAACCAGCAGGACCAGGAAACATCTTGCCTTCTAGTAATATAGAGATGAAGAAAATCTTACACGTGAGCTGAGAGGACGCATGTTATGCATGCTGTTCTGTCACTTACATCCGATTTTGGGCTGCTGTTTTTTTTTTGTATGCTGTTCTAAACATCTTTTAAGCATCTCCTTCTCACACAGCCTTTGCTTACCCCAACTCCCTTGTTTCTCCAAGTCAAGTCTTGGAGACTTTTGTCTCCAAGATCTCGCAAGATGCAACTTTGGCCCCAGAGGTAATGGCAGCAGCACCGGTGCTCACAGCCCTCCTTGTCTTCAGCCTTCTGCGTGAGAAGGGCAACATACGGGAGGAACAGAAGGATGATGAGCAGGAAATCCCCTACATAACCCTCTTTCCAAAGAAGTACAGCAAAAACACACAAACAAAAGCAGCAGATATTTCCGAGTAAAGGAATACCAGCATCACATTTATACTCCCAGTAAGCTGCTGCTCTCAGTGACTCCTGAAAATCTGTTTCAGGTTCCTCTGCTGCTTTGGTTTTATACTTCCAGGATCTTCAATAACACAACCGCTTCACTGCAAAGCCATAAAGAGACAGCATATGGAGAACAACTATTTTTTTTCCAACAATATCTTCGTAGATACAGCATCAAGGGACCTTTTCTGCTGCATTAAAGCAGCCAAAGAAATAAATTGAGATTAAATATGTCAAAGAGTGACTATAGACATCAAACATTAAGATGACTATGCAGTGGTAAATGGAATCTGTTACATCATTGTTTCATTGGAACAAAAAATTAATTTAAAATAATTAGAAAAATAATCATTAGGCCATAGAATTTCCTCTCGAAGTCTGCATTTTTAAATCACAGTTTTAGTCTAGAAAGGCAAATGTAATGAATCATTTACCTGAGACACTAATGCACTGCAGCAGAACCTTTTTAGCTGACATAATCCAGAGCTACTTTACATGAAGGCCCCCTTACATTTATGTATTGTAATAATACTGACTTTTTTTTCCTGCCTTCTAAGAGAATGTTTTCAATATCAGTATTTTTCAGGCTGATCTATCAAGTTAGATTTGCCCTGGCTGATACACTCACTAACTTTCTTAACTGCAAAGATTTTCTCCAAAAACCTGTTGGAAAAGACAATAAAAACTTCCACAGATGCAGAACCTAGAGTTGGACAGTGCCCAGAGTAGAAACACTCAGGAAAGACATCCCCCATCACACCGGGATGCTGAATCCTCCATAATGCTTCCTTCATCCCATACAAGAATCTCACAACTCAGGGAAGAGAGCAGAAGGAATGCAAAAAAAGAGCCCTATGCTGGTGTCATCAGGATGGGCATCTCTGAATGTCTGTGCATTCTCACAGCCACTGCTGCTCAGAATAATTCCTTTTCATCTCCCTTTGAGATCCCTGCAAAGCAGGAAACTGCAATCATTGCAAGCTATTGCAATTGCAAAATTGCAAGCTATTTTACACATTCACTTCGTAGGAGACCATGGCACGCTGATGCAGAGCGCTACAGAGGACACGCTCCTTGCTACAAGGCTCCTTCTCCTTCAGAACCCAATCTGCTTGAGCAGGTAGTCCTGTCACCTTTCACCTCTGCACACTTGCAGGATTTCTCTTCCTAACTCAGCTCTTGGTGCAATTCTGAATCTCCCAAATTCTCACTCAGCCCAAAAAACAACTGACTCCTCCCCATGCATTTCCGAACAACCCACACAGCTCCAGGCTCCCCAATGCCAAAAAGCTTGCTGGAAAGCTGCCACCAGCACTTGTTTTCCTGAGAAAAGGAGCTGAGGTTCTGGAGCAGCGAGCTCAAGGGAGGAGCTGCTTTGGAAATCTCCAGTTAAACTTGCTGATTTGCAGACATGCATAGAGGCCTCAAGCTGGGAATCAGCTGCTGCGTGGACCTAATCTCCTCCCACTCATGATACACACAGAAGTAAAATACTGACTCGCTTCAGCACAATTCAGTGTAGGAATAACCATACTATGTGCAGCATGAACAAGTGCAAAGAGTTGGTCCAATATCCCTGCAGATACCAGGCGATGCAGATTAGCCTCTTTGCAATGAGGGCCTCATCCCCAGCTCTTGCTTTCTTTTGGAAAGATCCTTGTTGGTCTCTCTAAAGGAGCATGACAGACCTGACCTTTCTGATAGCTGCTGGCAAGTTGTCTGGTGTAGTTTTAAATCAGCTCTTAACTGTGACCTTAACTTTAGCAGAGAAACAGAAATTCCACACTGGTGAATCACGGCAGCTCCTTCTGCGCTGGCAGCAGCATCTCAACACAGGACGTTTACAGGCAAACACTGCATCTCCAGCTCTTGAGCGAACACCTACTTTTTAGAGGCATTATTCTTAGAGGTTTTATTCTTAAGACACTGTACCTCAGGATCCCCTGGATAACCTAACTTCTAAACAGTCTAACCTGTACTAACCTAACCTATTTTCTTTTCCAGTCTTTTGTAAGCCCTGTCTCCTCTTTTTAGTCGCCAAGCAAACTTAATTTTGGAGGGGAGTTGAGGGGGGCAATAGATTTTAACCAAATGCTGGATTTGGCTTTGTACAGAAATTCTGCTGCACCCTTATCCCTGGCATGCTTCTCACCTCTGCGCTTTGCACAGCTTTCCCACCTGCAATAAGCAAGTGAAAGAGTGATAAACCATCATCATGTATATTTTGCCTTTTTGTGTCCTTTGTCCTTTACAACCTATACTGAAAGGTGCAGGAACTCATTATAATTTCCAAAGTGCAAAGGGCAGCGATGCTCATAGAATCATAGAATTCTATCATAGAATCATAGAATGCTTAGGGTTGGAAGGGACCTCTAGAGATCATCTAGTCCAACCCCCCTGCACACGCAGGGTCACCTAAAGCACATGGCACAGGACTGCGTCCAAGCGGGTTTTGAAGATCTCCAGAGAAGAAGATCCTTTAGCGAAGGAGGCCTTCTTGGCCACAAGAGCACACTGCTGCCTCATGGTCAACTTGTCGTCCACCATGACACCCAGGTCTTTCTCTGCAGAGCTGCTCTCCAGAAGGTCAGTCCCCAGCCTGTACTGGTGTCTGGGGTTATTCCTCCCCAGGTGCAGATCCTTGCACTTGGCCTTGTTGAATTGCATGAGGTTTTTCACCGCCCAGTTGTCCAGTCTGTCCAGGTCCCTCTGGATGGCAGCGCAGCCCTCTGGGGTATCAGCTACTCCTCCCAGTTTGGTATCATCAGCAAACTTGCTGAGGGAGCACTCTGTGCCTTCATCCAGGTCATTGATGAATAAATTGACCAGGACTGGACCAAGGACTGGCCCCTGGGGGACCCCGCTAGCTACAGGCCTCCAACTAGACTCGGCACCGCTGATCACCACCCTCTGAGCTCTGCCATCCAGCCAGTTCCTAATCCACCTCACCGTGCACTCATCTATCCCACACTTCCGGAGCTTGCCCAGGAGGCTTGCCCAGTCCATAGAAAGCTAGTTACTCCTGCAGTACTGTCCTCTCTTTCTCATTGCTAAAACATGCTGGAATTACTTAAAAATCATGTGCAATTCCTTTATAAAGCTGCTGTTTCACGTAAACAATTACAATGAGGCATGTGATCAAGCAAGGCAGAGATATCATCCCTATTAATATGTGCTTCTTGCTATGAGAAACTGCACGATACCATTTCTCAGGGCTCAAACCTAACTCACAACATTTCCTAATTTCTCATTATTCAGATGAAGATGTTTCAAGTGTTTGGAAAGATGCCAGGTACTATCTCAGACGTTAAGGAGTAAGGCAAATAAACCGTACTGGAAAAGCTGCCTCTGATTTCCTTAAGTAGCAATTTAAGTGAATAGGAAATCTGCTGCTCATTTTTGTTAAGAGAATTGCAACCTAAAATTCCCATCAAAAATGCTGTATCACACACGTGG
>NW_010583344.1:307437-334151 GCF_000705375.1 Tinamus guttatus | reverse complement strand
CGCTGCGCGGAGCGCGCCCGGCCGCGGAGTGGAAATTTACGCCGTGGGCAGAGGACACGGGCAGAAAAACGGGAGGAAAATGGGGACAAGCAAAGACGCGCCTGGCAAAACGGTCCTGCTGCCCAAACCAGGTCCGTGCCCACCAGTGTGGGGGCTCCTCGGGCAGGCGTGTGGAAATAGCAGATCCTGACGCTTCCAAATTAGGAATCAGTATTGACACAGTGGGGCTGATGATAGATGAGGGGCTGCAGATGTTTTCAAGTGTCTCATCTACCTTATGCTGTTTCTTCTGGGTTAAAATCTAAGGCTATTCAGGAGGATTTTAGGTCAAATCAATACATCTTTGAATGTACCAGTGCATGGTAAGAGGCTCTGCCTCGTCACCTCCCTGTGCGGCCCGAAGGGAATGGGGGAAGTGTGTCTGGGGACAAGGCTGCTCTCTGAGGCACCTGCCAGAGGACCCTTGGTGACAGGTCCTGGTGAATCCTTGCCCCTGCTCCTCGCTTGTGCACTGGTGGATGGGCTCCCAAACAGGTCGGAGCGCTGGCAGGGTGGATGCCTGAGGTTTTCCTGCTGTCTTTCCCACTGAACTACCGCCATCTCCCCACATCACTGGTGCAGCTGAAGGACCGCTCGCTGGCAGCAGGTCTCTGGCTTGCTTCTAGCATGGGCATCCTGCTTAGGTTTTGGCTATGTGTGGGGTGGGAGCTCGTCCTCGCCTGGAGGAACCAGCATTACTTTCTTCGCCTAGTTGCGGCCAGCTTGCAGATATGCAGCTAATGACCACTCTTTTTTCAAGCAAATAACAGCAAACTCAGCAAAGAACTACATTTAATCTTCACAGTGAGCCTCCCACAGGTAAAACACTGAGTCTATTCTTGAAATTACTGGAATTTATTTTTATTCTGCCACACATGCTTGTTAGTAGAGCCTTATTTGGAAATCCTTACCTGGTGGAAGGCTAAACAGAATAAAAAGGCAGCTAAAAGCATCCAATCCATAATATGGTCCCTTGCTGCAGGCTGAGTATCAAGTGTGGCCATATTGACTCTGCTGAGGACTAGTGAAACTCATTACATTCTTCCCTGTTCGTCTGTGGCTTTTGGACACTCACTACTGCAATGAATGCAGTGTCCCACACTCCGCGCTGCGCGCAGCCAGGATGAAGAGAGAGATGTGGGGCTGCGTGTAAGCAACGTGGTCAGAGCATCCTCAAACACCAAGGAGCTGACGTGGAGTGAACTGTGCACACTAGGTCAGTCCTGCCCCTCTTTACTCAATACCGCAGTAGCGAGAGCGCCCGCCCAGGCCTGGGAAACCCAGTTTCTTGGCCTGAAGGAGCTCAAACCCCATCTCCTTGTTTTGTGCAAGTTTAACCCATAGACACAGCAACTACATCTAGTTAAGTGAATGAAACTATTCTAGAACACCAGATCGCATTTCCCTTTTTCTTTTTTAATATTACATTTTTCTTATCCCCTCTAAAATACTGCTTTTCGATATTTTTCCGTTCAAAAGTTGCCAGAAGGAATTGCCTTAGTGATGGGAATTTGGGACAGGTGAGTTTCCTCCATTGAGGAGCGCGTAGTGGTTCCTGGAGCTAGGGAAAACAGGAAAATTTATTTGTGCCAGTATTAGAGGGTGAAGATGTCGGAGCAGGGCAGGCTGCAACTGTGTGAGTACAGGAGTGGTTAGTCCCAGGGGGGAAAAAACAGCTCCACTCCAAAGACTGCAATTAATTATTTCAAAATGTAAGATGTCAATGGCTAGCTCTGAGATTTGGCTGGCAGAGTATCATAGGAGGCTGTAAGTACATATTGTTGCAATACATTCTCCAGACCTTCTGGCCACAAACCAGCTTCCTTTTTAATCAGCCACAAGGCAGAAATATTGCTCCCCAGCCCCCCAGCCCACGTATATCATGCTATTAAGGACAATTCTGACTGTAAAAATAAGAAATATTATTCAACATCATAAACACAGCCAGTGGTGAAGACACTTTTGATTGCCTTGTAAGGCACAAAACTGTTAAGGACGGAGGTTTAATAATGATGTTGTCATGTCTTATTGGCAGGTAGTAGCTAAAGATGCATGATATTTCTTGTACTCTTAACAGGCTCAAGTTTTCAAACATTTTAATGCAAGCATACAGTTCACTGCTGATTTCAGCAGTTTAGCCCTTCTATAAATCCGAAAGTAAGACATTCACAGCCCTTCCTTCATATATGGAGTGTGCTATATTTGTGCTTTAATTTAGAAATATTGATGAGCCAAGATTTCACTATGTAAGGTGTGTGTGAGTGACCAGAGGAGGCATTCCTTACGAAACTCATGCAAGAATGCACAGCTGCTTTTCAAATAAAAGATTTATTTTCTAGGTCCTTTAAAATGTCTCGGTGCTAATAGTCACAAGTGACTGAGCTGTGCTTGTCTCCACAAGTGCCAACCCTTACATCTCCTTTCTGGATATGTTTGGGTTGGAAGTCTTGATCTTTTCCTTGGTTTCAGCCCTAAAAAGACTCTCTTATCTTGGTCTTTCTGAAAGAGAGGATCGCTGTCCTTCCAGAACTGCTGGGATCATGGAAAGCAGTTATTCCAGGCAGAACACGAGGGAGCTTGCCTAGAAGAGGAGCTTGCCTCCCAAGTGTGCTTCCAAGCACAGGTTTCATGGGATTAGGAGAATTCATTGTGATAAATTCTGATAAACCCCTCAGAATTACGATGGCTCAAGAAAAGCAGCCCTAAAATAGTCTAGTCCCAATTCGACAAATGCTCTGAACTTCCTAAGAAATTCAAATGAGAGTTGAGGCACTCAGCTTCTTAGAAAAACAAGTCTTTGGAAGAAGCTTTTCCCTTCCTAGACATAATCATGTGAGGGCACTCTGAAAAAACATGGCAAGAAATGTGAAAGGACGATTCTTTTCCGAGCTATCAATGCTGACGGACACAGAACCACGTCTGGGACGAATACACAAACATTAACAAACAGGCATCAGTATAGTTTTACCAATTAGCATGAGTTACATTTTAATAGAAAAAATGGTACTATAAGGAAGGTGGAGTATGTACTTTTTTACTTCCTACTGACCTATGTACTTGATGGAAGAATCCCATTTTAAGAGCCTTTTGATGACAACTAGATTTAATAAATGTAAGACCGTGCTTTATTTTTATTTCCCTCATCAAAATTCAGAAGAAATTATAGGAAAAAATGATGTCTGGCTGACTGGAGAGCAAACTGCACTGCACCTCCTGGGGGGACTGTTCTTCACCTAAACACATCAAGACTTTTGTACTTCTCCGCTTACAGCCAGATTCTACTTGCCACTACTCCTGCGGCTACATTTGGCCCTTGCTTTCCATTAGACAGAGATTTCTCGCAAAAGAATGTGAACAGCGATGTGTCCTTCCAAAGCAAACCCTGGAACCAGGACAGTTTAAAGAGGTTATGAACGCTTGCATTTTCATCCTGCCGAATAAGAAGCTAGCACATACCAAATTCAATATGTCCTATTCGACTTGCAGCACTACTGCAGACATGTACACTGTTCATCACTCGAGTATAAGCTCAAATATAAGCATGATTAATTTTTCTAGGCTCATAGCACGCTTGAAAAAGCTGGGTTTCTTCCTATTATGATACCTTAATTTCATATGAGAGGAGCCAGCGTCTTTTGCCTGCAGCTCAGAGTCATTTCTCACGGAGAGCCGGGCTGTGAAGGTGCAGAAGAAGGTTTTGCTGCCGGCCCTTGCATCTCACCTTGCTGCGGGGCGTTCACATACTTTGTTTTGCCTTGAAGCTCATAATGAACCACATAGAAAGCGGAAAAATGTGGGCTGCCTTTTTTCTCAGGTGAGGAAACTCTACCTACTCCTTCAGGACACAAGAGAAGAGAAAGGAGGAGCTGCAGGGGAGCCGCCGTGAGCAGCTTGGAAGGGAAAAGGCAGCTGGGTTGAAGTGTTTGTACAAACGCTTTGAAAGGCATTAACAAGAAGATAGATGCTGCTTAAGGGCCTTCCACAGTGAACACCTTTACATCCCTAAAAACAGTTTAATAGAAAAATCTAAAATGTCACAATTTTATAGTGCCCTAAAACAACTCTCCAAATTATTGAGGCACTTTGGATTGGGTCCTAAGCAAATGCCAAAGCCAGGCAAAACCTAGATGTTTTTACACATGGTCAAACGCGACTGTGGCAAGAATTGTTATAGATGCATTTTATATATTCAGTATTTATGCATTTCTGTATTTCTTATTAGCAGTATAGTGGCTTGCATTAGCCCCATTTCATAGCAAAGCCATATAGATCTACAAAAGGAAAGTTACAATAGAATCATTGTTAACTTCCTTCTGCGTCTGTTCTGGTGAATATATTAAAACATACAAATAGATTTTTCAGAAAAATCCACCATGTTAAATAATGGCCATACAGTGTCCATTAGTGCAGCAAGAAGAAAAAGAACAGAAAGAAAATGCTAAGAGACAGTTCTAGACAGTAGCAGACTTTGAAGAAACAGAGATTTGGATCTGAGCTGTGCTGATCTCTAATTTCCATGTTTATTTTTTACTTTTTTCATGTAGCCACAAAAATAACTTAATTGAGCTAGAGCCACATTACCACTACATCATGCCAGCTTTACCAGCTGTGCATTTGGCTCTCAGTATAGGCAGTTCAGGCTCATTCAAGCTTTTCCCTCTGTTTGATCCTTTTTCTTTTCAGTGCTACATTTTTGTAGATGCATATCTGTCAGTGGGAAAGGGGCAAGGTCCCAGGATCCCAGCAAAATCCTACGTGGCTGTCTCCTTGGGAACCAGAGACACCAGAGAGAAAAAGAAAGAGCCTGCCCCAAAGAGCCTGCAGTCTCCTTCCAGCTCCAAAGATCTTCAGCGGTGGAAAGTATCATTAAGAAGTAATTGGTTTTGAACTAGGCAACAAGGGGCTACTGGGGAGGAGAGGCTGGCAAGTGTGGAACGGTTTCTGTGCTGCAGACTGCAAGACATCTCTTCCCAAGGACTTCACTGAAAGCAAAAACTGGTCCTCTTCCAACATGACAGCAAAATAGTTTTAGCTGTGCCTAGGTCATAGGTCCATTGACAGAAGACCAAGGATAGTGATTTCAAAAGTCATATATCACATTTAAGCCCGTTGGATCTGATTCCTTGCTCTTCGATTTCACTCAGAGCTGAAACCATGTAAGCGCACAGACCTCAGGCAGTTACAACACTGAGAATTATTCTACCATGGTTCAGTGTAATTTGCTGTGTCTCATGGTGCCTGAATACAGGAAGCCCATGAATGCAAATGGAAAGAATAATTTCATTAAATTATTTTTATAACTGCATAATTTTACTAATTAAAGCCTTTACTTATACTAATTCAGCAGTGGGCAGAATATTTTACTAATGCACTGTGCTTATTAAAATTTTAAGGTTGACTAGTAAATTTGTGGGTGGTGTAAAATATAGTTAATAAGCTTTGAGGAGAAAAATAGGGAAATATCTTTTTGATTAATGCAAATATATTTATGAGAAAGGTCCCCCCCAATCAGTTTGGTGGGAACAGCCAGTCTTTTTTACATCTCCTTGCTATTTTTCTGTGCTTCAAATGTTTCTGAGACACAGGTGTTTCTAGGCAACATTTACTGTACTCCCCGAGGAAAAATATCAGCATAGAAAAAGCCTAACTAAAAGCAGCCTGCCCCAGGAGGAGCAGAGCTGTGCTGAATTAGCCAAATGTCTCAACCTTCCATAATACAGGCCCTAGGAAATATTCTTATTGATTTCTCTGGGCTTCGGGTCAGGCTTTTAGGATATGATCTGCAAAAATGGTGAGAAACCTAAACTGAGCAAAGCCCAAAGGAAAGGAAAGGGAGGACCGGGAGAAAAAAAATGTGGCTCAACTAATGTTCATACTGGCCCCTGCGAGAGCATACACAGACTGTGAAAAGCAAACGCTACAGAGCATGTGCATTACAAGAAATCTCTGAATGCTGAATCTTTTTCTCTGGAGATTGTAAATTTTGTAGATATTTTATCAAAAAAACCACATTGTAACAAACAAACAAAAAAAAGGGTTCTGTACAAATCAGTATCAGGCCCCAGTTAGCTTAATGACAAAAGAGAAGTCATCCTACCTTTCATATTTCATTAGCAAGGAAGTTAGGTGCTACAATTTGATCCAGGAAAGAACATGACCCTCTTTTCATTGCCTCCTCTCTGTTTCTCTGCCAGCAAGCTCTTATTTCTCCACTTTTTACAATATTGTTAAATTACTAGTCAGAAGAACAAACCTTTCAAAAGATTTAGTGGTTTTACTTCGTGGATTATATATGATCTTGATTTAATGCTAACACACTGCAGTGCTGACGGGGGCAGTTTCATTCATAACAATTTATGGGCTACTCAGAAGCTGTTGGTGAGGGTAATTAACTGACACCTAGCTCTCCAAGGAGGGGGACTAATGATGTCTGGGTTGTGTCCATGTCTCTTAAACCTGCTCCTATCCCTGCCATCCTGTCTCTCCCACATCCTCCCTATGGAGACGATGAAATCCATGGGGATTTGCCTTTGACCTCAGTGGTGACAGGATCGGACTTGAAATCTTCAGGTTCCCTCTTTGCTTCTGTTTGCCCTCGCATGGGTCACATTGGTGGTTGTACCTCCTATGCCTGATTACAGATAAGTACATATGCAATTTGCCCTTTCACCTCACCTGCACTCTGCTGTGACCACCAGCCAAGAGATTGCAAACAAAAAAAATGAAGAAGGCAAAAAGGAGAGCACAGCAAGACTAAATTCTGTTTTCTCACGCTGGAATCACTCTCCAGAATTGCACAGCAGAAGTGAGTGGATTTGCACTCAAGTAGATTAGAGCAGATTTAGTTCCTAGACTGTCACCCACATCCATCTCTTACCTCGTCATTGTCAGTGTTGGGCTCTGGTACTTAAAACGGTTGAAGAAGGCAATATCTAGCAGTAACTCTGCCACATCTGACCTGCAAACCAATGGAAGTCAGTTCTGTAGAGTGGAATCCTAATTTTATTTTCATTTATGCTTGGATATTTAATTTGAGGGGCCCCCAAATGAAATTTTCTGAATGTTAATTATAACTTACATAATTATATATAAATTATATATAAAGAATAATATAAACTAAAATATATGGTTTAATGCTGGTTTTACACTAGAGAAAAATCAGAGAGGTTCTTGGTTTGTTTTGGTATCAGGAAGATCAGAAACAAGCCACTTGGCTTTTCTCCAACTCTAAAGCCACTCAAGTCACCGCTTGACCAGAATTAAAGCAAAATTTGTGCTAATTTAAGCTTTGAGTTGCTGCTCAGAAAAATGCTAGAAGGGCTTTGAGCTTTTTTTCTTCACGCATCAAAGTGGAGGCCAAATGCAGTAGAAGCAAAATAAAAAGTCACTGTTGTAGAGTTGAAAATACAGATCTATGGGCAGCGTTGAATCTGTTCAAAAACAAGCTTCATTCATTTAGCTTATCTTCACTGCAAGTGCTACTTTGTAGAACCATGAAGGTGCAGCAACTCAGCTGCATCCAATAAATAAATATGCACATGATTTCACATGCACATGATTTATGTTTTCTGGTCTCAGTCCTCTCTGGTGCATCATTCCACTGCCTCCGGTAGCATTTCCTTGGTAAACGTTGGTGAAAGGAGTGAGAACAGGTCTGTTCACACAGATCCTCCACGGGGATGTCCATGCTGCCACATCTCAGTTGGTGCCAGGTGGAACTTGTTTCAGTACCAATTGCTAAAATGGGAAATAGTAGTTAATTGCACAGTACTTGTGGGGAGACAGTGGGAAGCAGATGATCTCACACAACTGAATATCGCTACCAGCAGCCACAGAACACAGGGCTGGAGGGAAGCCCAGGAGATCTACTCAGTTTTACTACCTAAAGACTGGATCATAGATATGTACATGATTTCTGACAGAAAAACAAATCAGTACCATTCACTGTGTATGCAGAAAACAGATTATTTCCATCATCCTTGCAAGTGCTCCCTACCTAACTGAAGATGCCTGCAATATCTTACCTTAATCTTCTCTGGACTATCAACCACCTTCTTTGAGTACTTTCTGATACGCCATTTTTTTCCAGATCTTTAATCATTGTATTTGCCCTCTTCTGAACTCTCACCAGTAGGTTTAGATGCGTTTGATCTATAGAGCACGAGGCTCGACACGGCAAGGAAACTGCGCGGTGCTCTGCGAGGTCAGCATGCCTAGGGAGGCAGCGCTGCCCGAGGCGCCTGTCTGGAAGGCAGCATGGCAGGTCTTTTGATCAGAGTGGCTCTGTTGTCAGCCTGTGCAATACCTCCCACCCCTCTGGTAACTGTTACCTTGCATTTACACCCTTCATAATCATTCTGGAGTCATAGTAAGTTCTAATTTCTTGGTTTTCCGATGCAATTTTGATAGGAAATTCCACAAGAAAAGAGTTACTGCTCAAGAAAAGAATCTGATTAATGTCCTGGAAGTGTCACTCTTCTTCTGTCTTAATTCTGTTGTCTAGTCTAGCCCTGGTCTCCCTGGAAAGCTGTCTGTTAGTTTGCTGTATCAGGGAGGAATGGCCTTTCAGAGGACTGCCAGGACTGACAGAAAGAAGCCAGCCTGACATCAGGTCTACTCCTCACTCTCAAGCCTGTCTACTAATACATGAAGCTTGAGATAAATCTCAAAGTGCTTTAATCTCCCAGGCAAGTGAACATACTCATTTGTGGAGTAATAAGTATATACTGAAAGCTCAGCAGACTCTGGAGCTTCATTTGCGTCTGGCTTGAGGTGCAAGTGCTGGAGACTCAGAGCCACCTCAGCAAACTGGGCATGTTGTTCCCTACCACGTAGTCTAACATACGTCTGTTGTGAGAGAGTAGCCAGCAAGCTGCCGATTTTTCCTCCTCACTTTTCCCACCATTTGAAATACATAACACACACACACACACACACAAACAAACAATTCAAACCATAAACAAAACACAGATGTAGTTCTACAGTGAACTTAAATAAAAATTGTTTAAAATGTTGCAAGCTGTCATATCCGGCAGCAATACAATGCCTAAACCAGAAAACCCATAAAAAAGAAATCATAACTCACATCTAAGTATAAAAATAAGCTGTTATACATGTGCAGTTCACTAACACTTATTCAAATAACTTCTTCTGAAAACTGCCCCACATTCTGCTATGTATCCCAATGCAAACATTAAAAAGGTTACTTCATACATCTCTCAACAAGCTCATCTAGATGGGCTTTTAGAGAAGAAGATCTTTTCTAGACATCTCGGAGAGAATACTATAATTTAAAGTCACACAGGGTTATTAGCCGTTTTGGAAGCCCTAGCTTTTCCCCACTTCACTGGTCGTTTGCTTGGTGTCCTCCTTGACAAGGCCCCCAAACTCTGCCAGGCCTGGAGCCAGGTCTCTGGTAGTGGTAGCAGGGTGCTGTTAGGAGGACACTTGCTGCCTAGGTCAATACGTTTCTCTGCCTTGTAGCAGGGAATCTGAACAGCTCATTGCTCAGACCATTTATTTCCTCTCAAAATATGTATGACTGAATTTTATGGTGCAGAACAAATCTTTTGCATTAGAGCAAACGAGCAATGCCACAGCAGTATAGCTAACTGAGTTTGTTTTTATAACAACAAAGTTGTTTGCCACAAGCATCTAAATACAAAGGTAGCTGGATGAAATAGCGTGTTACTTTTCCCTTTCCTGAAAAAAAAGAGTGGTTCAACTGACAATGTATTTTACTTTTATAGTGAGCTTTAGTTTTCCTTAGCTGCATCCCTAAGTGGTGCTCAGCTCAGCCCAACTAGCCCTGCTAAGTCATAACGACTGGAAAGTTGAGCAGACAGCAATCTAACCATCCCCTGGTCCTCACCACACAACAGGTCTCTTGGAACAAAGGTTGATGGCTACAGCTAAATGAGCATGGAAATCTTCTCTATTCAGATCCCTCTCACTAGCTATTGCTCTGGGGAGCAAGTAATGGTCTTGAGTCCACAGCTCTCTCTGCCTCCAGCAATTTCAAAGCAACTGGATATAATCTGAACAGGTATCCGTTTTATATCATGGCACTGTGGAATTTACGTCTGCTTAATCCGAAAGGATTGGGTCTGGGAACAGAGTCAAGCAGGAGCAGCATATTAGCATCATCACTTAAACCTAGTGGCTTCCTGAAACACAGTGCAGAAGAGTAACTTTAACTTTAGATGACACACTTCTACCATGCCAGATTCTTCTCTGTTTATCCTTAGCTAGTTGGTTAGCTTCTCATGAATGACCTGGGACAAAGTAGTCCAGAGGAGAGATTTGAAAATTAACCAATCTACACTGAAAGATCATCCAAGCATCTTGAAGTGGACTGCAAGAATGTGCCAGGATATTTGAGGGAAAAGCAGATAAACAACTTTTTAAGGGTGAAGTATTTCACTAAAAGCCAATTAGAAAAAGAAAATCCAACTTCAGAAACAAACAAACCATCTGCCTCCTGCAGTTTCCTAAGATCTCCATGACGTCTGACATGGCACGTATATTGCTAAGTCTAGTTCCTAAAGGTCAGTGACCATTAATTAAAATTTCACTGTATACCCATCCTTTGAAGCATGTCTCCTCAACTTACCATCTACAAGGTTAATTGGGGACAGATTTGCAGGCCATACTTCAACATTCACACCCAAAAATGAATCTTGGATTGTTCAGATCTGACTTCTGGTACGGTTTGAAGAGAAAGGACTCTGTACAAAAGTTTGGGTTCAGTGTCAGGCATTTAATGGGAATTGATGCTAATGCTGAAGACTCTGATATTAAAGAGCAGGCAGTGCCGAGTGCACAAAATATTCTCAAGGGAACAAGAATGGAAAACAAAAGGTGTCTCTATGGCCAGACACACAGAATGAGAAACTGAGACTCCTGGATGGACACAGTCATAGGCCCCCTTGACAAGCAGACAGCTTCAGTATTTCCTATGGTCCTTCCTTATGTGTTGTTGAGACTCAGGCTTAAAATTCTGGTACAAGCAGTAAGACAAGCAAGTTTCAGCTTCTCTTTTAATATCAGAGAGAGTAAGATTAGCAAAAGCTTCCTCAAATAATGAGCTGTGGTATTTTCTCCATGAATCTCTGAGCATTTTGGTGACACATTCACAACAATGACACCAGAAACACATAACCTCTGTGTGGTGTACATAAGGATGTCTAATCCAAACACATTTGCTGGTCTAAGCTATCTCTTTTTCAAAGGAACCCCAGCTTCAATATATCTCTCAGCGTTAAATAACTGGTATTTGCTTGGTGTTTATAGAGTTTTCAGAACCAACAATCGCTTGACTTAGTATTGGCCTCTGACACTGACCTCAAGTAATTTAACCACTTCTTACACAAGAGCCATTATCTGAGCCATACAGAGCAGCACAGTAACATATTTCCCAGGGATGCTGTTCATGCTCAGAAAACGATGTTGCACTGTGCACCCTCTGACCCATGCAGGCTTTTACCACACACACAGGAGCAGCCACCCCAGCAAAGGGCAGGAGCGCTTGATCAAGCCAAGATGTCCTATGCACATAGAGTCTTTTTCCCTGGTAAATTGTTGTAGCCCATATAACAGAATAGTAATACTATTACTCAACAGATAGAGTTAGGCAGTGTCCACTGCAGAGAAAAAAAAATGTAGCTAAAGAAAATGCTGTTATCTAGTACAATATCCTGGTACTGGTCAGCACTTCAATCTATTTTTTTCAGGAAGAGCATCCCATGATGGAGAACCTCTCACCTTATCAGCAAAGGACAGCAGCCTCTACACTTGAAGGTCTCCAAGTAACCAGCCAGGCTGGGAATAATTTAAAGAGATGAGAGCTAATTAGTTCAAGGTAAACCAAGAAGGGATCCATTTAGCTAGAGTACTAAAAGCCAATTAATCCTAGAGCACAGCTAAATGGCTTTATGAAAGCTAAGAAAAGATGGCACCTGAGAGCACTTCCAACACACAAGCCTTAATCATTAAACCAAAGACTTCAGCCTACCCTTGCCCAGAAAACATAGTTCTAGGGGTGGTGCAGGAGTTTGGGAGGGCTTCAGGGGATTTTTTTTTTTTTTTTTTTGAGAAATAATTTCTGCAAAGACTTGCTACACGCGGGCTTTACTGTGGGGTAAAGTGCATCACCATGAAGCAGGATTTTGAGAGAACTGTTGTCAGTAGCAGGCTGATCTTCCCTGCAGAGTCAAGTTGTCCTCTCTGCAGATGAGGGTTGCTCCTAGGCCATCCAGACACCTTGGGATCAGCATCAGCCCAGCCCTCTTGACAGCTGCCACCTTCTTCCCTGACAGCAAGAACCTGTCACGCCCGGAGTTAAGAAACTGTCGCTTTTTCTTCCCATGGGTTGCACATGGAAAACATCTGAGAACTCTGCTTGTGGTCTCAGAACATATCTGAAGCATTAAGAAAAGTGTTTCTGGATGTTCAAAGTGATTACATCTGATAGTTTACATAACATTCATGTGAAAATGGAAGGCCCCTGAGGGCAGGCAAAGCCAAGGCTGCGAGCAAGAAATGCTCATCTGTGGGCTGGTGCATCGCTCCATCGCTGCTAGTGCTTGAGCCCAGCTGAACTTGTCCGTGCCTTGCTGCTGAGCAGGCTGTCCATGGAAATTGACAGGAATCCTCACAGTTCAAGAATACATATGAATTCCCTTCTACAACGCAAACACTGTGGAATAGGACAGATAGAGCAGAAGACGATGTTTGACTAAATGTGTAGCAAATTATGTCCAATCCAAAAAACAGCCGCAGAAGAGGCGGTATGTAATTTCAGAAGGGGTGAAATGGCATCATGTGAACACATCAGCTCAGCCACTTAGAGCCTCACCGTAAATATTTGGGGGAAGTTACCAGGCCAGAAGCTGATGCTCTGCCTGAATGTGAATTGCATCCCCGGTGCGTTGGGAATTGGATGTTGTATAATTCATGAGAATAGCCACACGGGGTCACACCAAAGGCTTGCATAGCTCAGCATCCTATCTCCGAGTGTGAACAGTGAAAGATGTGTAGGAAAAGCAGTAGGACACAGGGCAGGCGTAGCATGCTCCTTCCTCTGCTGCATCCTCCATATACCGATATCCACAATCTTAGGGATTGCTGGAGGGGCTTAATGGCCCACGAGAGACCTTTCTTCCACCATTCAGCCTAATTGCTTCTTCAGCCCAGGTTTACTTGAGATATCCAAAATATCCTGTGGCAAGGAGTTGCATGGTTTAATTATGCATGCTTGCAGATGTTCTGCCTTTCATTTGCTGTGATTAATAATATTCAGCGATGTCCACTAATTGCTGTGCTATAAGAAGGAGTGAATAATCCTTCCTTGCTCCCCTTTGCAATTTTCACTTGCTCTTGTGCATTGCTCTATATTATTTGGAGAAAATTAAGTCACAAATTGACTTGTCTCAAATATTAAGGTGAAAGGAGATCACATGCATTTGTTAACTCCCAGCCATATCTTTACAGCAGGCTTGTTCTGAATTCCAGGTGCAAGCAATGATCTCTGTTCAGTGTTCAGACTTTGAATACAAATTACAGCGTGAACCCGCCTCCGCCATTATTATCCATTGTGCTCCTGGAATTTAGAAACTCTTTGTATCTTTTCTGGTTACTATGGCCATTCCCAAAGTCTGCTATTTCTATATTTTGTAAGAGATCTGAAAATATAAGGCTGTTCTTTGGGTTCACTTCAAAGGTATATGGCAATTCAGTGAAAATCTGTCAACATTCAGATACAGGTGAGGGAAGTGTTAGCAGACTCACAATGTGAACACAACAACAACAACAAAAAGAAAAAAAATAAATGCAACAGAAAAAAAATATATAATCTCATCCTCATTTTCGCCTTGTCTCCACAAGGTGAAAATGTTACTGCAAAGGTCTTCTTCCCCTGCAACTGCTCCAAACCTTCTCTGGTTTCTCCATTTCTTGCTTGACCAAAATCTCTTCCATATTTTAGTCTCATTTAACCCCTCTCCTGATAATGCCCCAGATACATCCTTCTGCCTGCTTGCCCTGGGCAACAGTCATCCTTCTTTCTTGAGAGAAAGCCTGGTTTATACATCAACTCTCCACACTCGTGCCAGAGACAAGCCCTTGCTCCTTGCTTTCCAAGGTCCCAGCTTCCCACTGCAGTGGCACGACTGGTGCCGCTGGCGAGGACAGTGACCCGGGACCGCAAACAACTCCATGTGCCTTGACAGCACATCTAGAGCATCCCTGGACTCAGCAGGGGAAAAGGAGCTGGTGCTGCTCCCTGGGGCTAGGCATTTGTAAGCTCTCATTTTAAATGCCATTTTTGCAGACAGAACATGGCAAACAGAGCTTTGAGTTGAGTCATTCTGCGCAAACTGAATGAAATTTTCCTGATGCGGCTCTGTGCAATCAATAAGGGCTGCAGCATTCCAGGAGGGAGGAGTGTGAGCCCTTTTCTCCCGGGCAGCAGCGTTTCCAGCCCCACTGTGAGCGTAGCCTTCCCTTTTCCTTCCCAAACACAACCCCAAGCTCAGAGTGCCTGCTCATATCCAAAGCTGCTAATGAAATGCTCGTGCACTTGGCTCCATCCCGGGTTTTTTTTTAAGCCTCTCCAAGCATGTGACTGCCAACACCACAGCAAGCATCTAACAAGCTGCACCGGCTCTGTCCTCATTAGCCCAAACAAGAGCGGAGAAGCAGCAGATGCCTGTGGAGCAGGCCCTTCACAGCGACTC
The DNA here is from genome assembly GCF_000705375.1 of Tinamus guttatus. Next base: position 319,377 of record NW_010583344.1, on the reverse strand, counting down.
CAGCTTAATTTGAGCTTGGATGAGGAAGCCTTGGCCTGGCGGCCAGCCCTGTGTACTGATGGGCACTGTAGGGGAGCAGCGCATGAGCCCTCATGCACCTTACGTTGTGTATTGCTGCAGCGTCCTTAGATATACAGTTTTGGAACACCCCAAAAAGCCCAGGGAAGTTGGACCAGAAGTTCTAGGTCAAGCCTATACTGAACAACGTAGTCATTTAAAATCCCGGTCCAGCTTGTGTTGGGAAGCATGTTTACTGAAGGTATGTTTACAGTTCCTGTGACCATCGTGTTCCTCCAGTGCACATTCTCCTTGCAGCCTTGCAATACTGTTGCCACCTCTTGTAGACAAGGAGCAGAGCTGCAAGGAGAGATGCAGATACTCAGTCAGGGTCAGAGTAGGCTGCTGTGGTGGAGGTGGCTAAGCAGGAGCAGTATGAGAAAGGCAGGTCCTAACTAAACTGGAGAGACTCCTATGACAGTGGAGTTGCAACTATTCATCCCAAGTCTAAAGCTAATCACCATATCAAGATTATTTGCGTGATTCCTTCTTTTTTTCTTAATACTGGCAATGATGCAGCTTGAAAACAGAATTGCTCTGTCCTTGAGCATTCTGCAGTCCTTTCAGATATGCTACACTATTGCTATTTCCCTTAGGGATTCTCGACTTCAGATTATTATTCCTTATACTTTCTTCTCTCTTTCCCCTTCTCAATTTGACAGCCATTTTTGTCCCACTCTACCCACCTCTGAGCAGCCAACGGGTCTCCCGTGAATTACACTGCCAGAGTGTTGGGGTTTATTGGGGTTTAGGAACGTGTTTCTGCCTAAATCTAGCCACAACTGCCTCTCTTTATTACAAGAAAATCCAAATAGTGCCCAGATACAAGCCACAAGACTGAAACAGCTTCTACCTTTTTTTGGAAGTAGCCAAAGATGGTATGGCAAAAAATTCACACGCAAAAGGAAGAAAGGATCTGAAAATGAAGTGGTCCAGAGGGGAGAAGAATGAGAAAGCGCCTCAGTAGAGTTGCGGGGAAGATTGCTGTCCCTCTGTAAAATGGCTGATTAAAACCTTATGATTTAAATTAGTTAATTGGTGAAGGTATAGCTTTGGTTCAGTCCTTCTGCACAGGACACAAAGCATCCATCCGGACTCTGTAGTTCCTTGACACGCTCTGTAAAACAGCTATTTGGCAAATGTCCCTAAACACACATTTAGCAAATAGAGAGGGAAGCGTCAGAGTTGAGGGCCACAGTATCTCTCTGTTTCAGCCTGCAGGATGACCTGAGCACAAGGTCTTAGCACTGTTTCAGTTTGGGGCTGCTCAGGCCTCTGAAGAACTTCTATCAGGGTGATTCATTTGTAGGGAGTTTATCAATTTACTAAGAGACTTGCATAACTTCCAAGGCTTTGATAAGAGTATGTTACCTAGAAATAATTCCTTATACTGTAGCAGTAAAAGTAGTCATTATTATAGTCTGTGGTCTTAGTCAACCATGCAATGTCTCTATGTATCTTAACTAAGATAATACATGGAGGTGAAATGAGGAAAACGTGAAGTAGCCTTGCCTGGAGAAAGCCAGTCTTACTGAAATATCTTTTTTTCTTTGGCCAGTGTTACCTTGGACATCATGTATATCTCTAGTATGTCTGTATAAGGCCTAAAGTTTTCATACTTGGTCTAGGCAATAAACATAGTAATTTAATACTGATAGTAAATGACCAGCTTCTTTCCTGTAAGAGGTCTTTGCTCTCCTCGTCTCTTACACTTGCCATGTTCACATTAATCATAACCAAGTTCCTTCTGGGGAGTTGCTGAAACCTATTTCCTTTGACTAGAGACTCGAGTCCATAATTCACCTCTGTTACTGCCGGCCTTGAATTCAGAACATACTTTTCCAGAATATCTCATGTCAGTTGCCAGTTAGATCATCAGTCTCACTTATCTTAGACAGATGTAGATTTTACTACATTTACTACAAATGTTTATTATATTTAGGGGAAAAAAAAAGAACAACAAACACCATAAACAGCTGCCGAGAGAGGGAATCTCTTACACTGCAAATGGTAAAATATGGCTAGCTGGGCAAGAAGTTGCATTCTTATAGAGTGAAAATATCCCTGCTGAGAAGACACAAATCCTTAAGAGTTTGATGGCCACTACACTTCTCCTTCATGACTAGTATGTGTGTGGAGCCCTTTTTGCTTGGAAGAAAAACATCTGCTCACCTTGACACCTTGCAACCTTGTGCAAGGGCTCTCATGGGTTGCTCCTCTTCTTCCCCAGGAAGACGAGCTTCTGTGTCACACACCTCCCTTTAATCTCTCCACCCATAAACTGACAAAAAAAAAGAGCATGAAATCTCCTGCACTCCTAATAGTCCCGGATTCCTCCCCTAAGCATCACTCCACAGTACTTACTGCACTTTCATTTCCTCCTTTTTTCCTGCTATGCTGATTTAAAATATACAACCCGAGCATGTTTTCTTTGAAGCTTTAGCTAATGGCTTCAACAAGAGCAGGACCCGGCCCATTGCTATTCTCTCCTTTAGAGAGCCCTGCTTTTAGGAACCACCACCACGTACCATGACACTAAAAACAGTGTGACACTGTGGGCGTGCGGGAGATGCTTGTAACACTCCGTGCCCTTTTCCTCTTCCTCACCCTGGGTGCCTGTGAGGAGCAAGGGCAGAGGAATTCACAAACATCGCCAAAGGGCTGGGAGGATCCCTGGAGAGAATATTCAACCAGACAACTCCAAGATAAAAATTCATGCCCAGCTGGTAGCATGCTATGGCCACAGGGAATCTTTTACTGTCCCAGGAATATTCCCGTTGTTTTCAAAAATTCTCCCAATCTTCCTTTATTCTAAATCAAAATCAAAAGTCAAAATCATGAAATTTTTTTTTGCTTGAAAAATACATTCTAATCACATCAATGTAATTTTTTAATTACTTTTCCTATAAATTAAAATTCTATGGAAAAAAAAATCAAAACATAGAAATTCCCATCCTTCTTCAGCTCTGCTTGGACTGAAAATGTAGCAGAACTGATTTGTTTCAAGACAGAAGGCATTTTCTGGGTGAAAAAAAAAAAAAACTAAGAAACATTTCTCAGCTGCTGAGGAGTAAGGCTGAGAGCTTTCTAAGATCCTCTTTTGCTCTCCCTGCTCCTTGCCCAGGCATCCAGCCCTCTTTTCTGGAGCTTGGCACTGCTGTCCTTATTGTGAGCACATCACCTAACGGGGCTGTGCTGTCACCCACAAGCCAGCACTGTGCTTATAGAGCCGGGTGAGGGAGCTGCTTTGGAGCATACCTGCATACGGGAGGGCTGATTTACCAAGCCCTGGGCTCACGTTTGGACTGCAGCCCTTCATGCCTGGAGATTAGTAGCTGAGGTGGCTGTAACAACCTAAAGGGGAGCTCCGCACCTGCAGAGTTGCATCCTGCAGAAAAGTTGTCTGCTTTTCCCTACCCAGGGAATCTTGCTTGGTGGGCTTTCAGGAGGTGATGGAGGTATAAATGGGTTTGCAAATTCCCCCTTCTTTCCCGATGCTAGGGAGCATCTACTGGTCTACAAGCACACGTGGCATTATCCATAAATTGGCGTATTCGACCCTGGCAAAAATAATCAAAAAGTGAGGAGTTGACCAGAGCTGGTTATCAGGATGCGATATGATTAAATTAGAATTACTTATTTAGTGAAATTGTAATGATCAGTGTTACATTATCTCTCCAGATGACAGGGCTATTAGTTTCAGGCTGCCTGAGGCCATGAAGTAGGGAAGAGGAGCTGTTAAATAGAAGGCATGTAGATGCCACATGTAACATTAATTGCCTCTCCCTGTTCGTTCTCCCCCTGTGCCCCTGGCCCCCCTCAGTCTTTTGCTTGTTTGACCTCTAGCATGTATTAAAAAACTTGTGGCAATAAAAGGCCACTGCACTCACTTATTCCTCACTGTGACCAATATTAATCGGAATTTAATTTCAGCTGCTGCAACGCAGTGTGAAATACAAGCACTTTCTCCAAACACCTCTCATTTTTCTCTCTCCCAGCCTCCCAGATTTCATTAACATTGTCAAACTGAACTTTATCTTGTGCTGTTCAGGTCAGTTATACTCAATGTTTGTCAACTAAGCAAAAAATCCCCAAATAAAAATGGAATAAGAAATGAAAAGTATAAAGACATGAGAAGTTGGCCTTGGGGTGCTGCAATGGCAGAGGGAGGGATTCAAATCAGCAGTATACACAAGAACAAATGTATACACATCTCAATTATATTCAAATTCAATTATCAGAAGCTTTACACTGTTACCAGAAAAAGTACCTACCAATTTTAGTATGTCTCATTGCCATTCTTTTTTCTTTTTATTGTTTCATAACATTCTTTAAAAGTCAAAAAAACAGCTCTAATTTGAAGTTCAGTGTCAATTGTATGAATATCTAGTAATTTTGCAATCCATCCAGAGCTGTTTAGGAATAACAAAATATTGTTTATACTGTCACATTTAAGATAGAAACAGACATAATAAATTCCACATGTATGAAATAACTAGAGATAATCAGAACTTACTCAGCCCAAACAGGAACTTTCAGCAAGGATGGCTCAGGCTGAGTCCCAGGAGGCTGGGTGTTTGCAGCACCTCACAGCCACTCATGGCTCTTCAGCTCATCCTAGCCACATCTCTCCAACAGGCACCTCAGCACAGGACCTTTATGAGGTGGAAGGGACCTTTCCACGCAGGTCTCTCACCTTGGTTCTCCCCTGGCACTTTCAGCTTGCTCCAAACTCTAGATCAACCCATGTTTACCATTCCTCCAGGCAGCCCTGGCTCCATGTTCAATAGCCATGCTTTTCACAAGTCCTCGATCTCTGCAATTACGCAGTTGCACTCTTACCCCAAATTCCCTTTGAAAATAAGCAATCTCTACTCCTCCACACAAGTGTGATGTGGTGCTTTCTCCAGGCAATGAGTCACAGTCATTCAACCCATGCCCAGCACTTGCTTTCAGAGATAGCTGTGAGCCTGACCACAGATGAGCATGATCTGAGGATTAAAGCACCCTTCAAGTCTGACCTGGGGAAAAAAAAGAAAAGAAAATAGCAGTTTTATTAGCTGATCTGACCTTTGCATGTATATGAGTCAGACTTGTAACTTCAGTGTTAATTTATTTTTTTACTGCTTTTAATTCCTGTTACTCCTATAAACTCTGAAAGGAGCAGCTCCAATTTTATTTCCCCTCTATATGGCCAGGGAAATAATCTACTGTGTTCCCAAATACTTATGCCTGTGCAAGTTCACTTGAGGCAAAGATGCCATGCAGAGTCCAAGCCGAAAAATACTGGTGCCTATTTTTTTCTAGAGGTATATGTATTTGTGGGGATGGCCTGGGATATCTGCCCAGTTTGAGGGGTATCACTGAGAAAGAAAACATCGCACTGTGCTAGTACAGGGTTGGAGACTGAGCGGCCATCCCTGTGCCCAAAAAAAGCGTATATGGGGAACAGAGACTCAAAGAGAGATAAAGTGACTTTCTCAAAACCGTCGGAATAAATCGTGAAGTAACCAAGAGCTGAGTCCAATCCTCCCAAGCCCCAGTCTAACCTCATGGCCACCCTCTGTGTTAGCCGCCTTCCCCGACGTGTGCTGCTAGGAAGTGCTGGGGTAGTAAAGCCACTACAATCACAGGCTGGAAAGCACCACAGGCAGCAAATGTCACCGACCTCGCTGCTCCTTCATAGGAGCTCTAATGAGGCTGTGCTCAAAGGCAGTCTTTGAGTTTCACTGTTCATGCAGTGCTCATGGAGGCAGCACCTGCTCCATGTCAGACCCAGTTTGAAAGCAGCTCTGTCTCCCAGATCCCAGTCGCTGCAACAGATGATACAGAGAAAAGCTGAGGCTGAAGCCATGTGTTGCTGTGATTGTGTAAAAAGGACAAAATGAAAAGGAGGCATCGGATCTGGCGTAAGCATCAGCATAAATAGGCATGTTTTCAACCAAAATATTTATTCCTTCGGGTACCCAGATGCTTCCCCTTTTGGGCCTGAGCTCTCTCCGGGCTGTTGCTTACAGTTCTAGAGGACTTTTATTCAATCCCACAAGTCATTTTCTTGAGCTGCTTGTGTATCTCTCTCTAGAAAGAGATGCATTCGAGGTGGTGAAAGAAATCAGTCACAAATATATAATTTGCCAGTCAAACACTTATTTAGGATGCAGGAGAAGCAGCAAATGAAGGAAGAGCAGAAGCAAAGTCTCTCCTGCAGGGCACAGTTCATCCTCTGTGGCAGGTCAGCTTCTCCCTGCTCACCCGGACAGCCTCAGACCACCCTCTCTCAGAGGGTCCAAGCCCAAGTATTTCAGAGGAACTACATGGTTGTAGGGATATTCCAAACCTTGCAGCAGGTTTCCTCTCAATCTCTAATAGTAAAGATCAGCTCAGAGCCTGAAATCATGAGGTCTGGTAATTTCCTAAAAGATGTATTAGCCATAACTATTAAAACACTGAATATACTTTGTAACCACACAGACTTCCAATCCTGTTTCTCATCTTGCCAAATGCTAAAGACTAATAATAAATGACAATAAGATCTGGAGTTAAGTTACATGTTCTGCAAAATTCATTTCTTTTGACCAGTTCATATTTATTACTTTGTTATTATACTGAACATTCTCTTCTCCTGGAATAAGGAGGGTGTATGTAAGAGAGGACCTGGTAAACCCATTAACTGAAAAAACAGGTCTTACAAAATTTGAAAATAAAGAAGAAGAAGGCTTACAAAATCTGCTAACACTTTTAGAAGATTTTGTTTTGTCTTCAGTAAAATATGGGAAAGGGCAAGAAGAATCTGGACTTCCCAGCAGTAGTGGAAACCCAGAAGCACCACTGTGGTATGAAAACTGCTGGTTTGCAATTACTCTTGTATTCTCCTGTCATTCACCAACCTCCATTCACCAACCATATGCCAGTTGCAGAGCTCCTGGGGGTACAGGGTGGCTCGTTTCTGTCAGCATGGGGTGGAAATGGCTAGACTGGGGGCACACTGTGCTCCCTGCATGCCATCTATTGATAAGGCCCTCTTCCTAAATTAGACCACATAGCTTAGCTCCTGGGTACTCTAGGACCAATAAAGCTGTAGATTTGCACTAGAAATGGCTTCCTCTGGCTGTTGTTTACAGAAGCTCTTAACAAAACCCTTATATAAAGCAGTAAGTGTCTCTGCACTCGTCCCATTGATTTCAATGACACTACTAAAGTAGTAACTCAGTGTGAACAAGAGTATTCATCTGGTCCTCAGAGATGTAGCTGGGTTAGCTGAAGGATCTGTCAGGCATTCCCCAAGCAGTCTGTGCTCGTAGAGGTAGAGGCCAGCACAAAATTAGGCCGAGGTGGATGCTGATAGAGCACCAACCTGAGCAATAGATAAAGACTCTGCTACCGTTCAGGAGTGGTTCCCCAGTGTAATTAGGAAGTGCACTGTTATGCAATTAAGAAAATTAATTAAAAGTAAATGTTTAGCAAATCCAGGTTGAAGGTGTGCTGCAGTAGAGTCTTGTCTAACTCTGCGATGCTTTTAAGATCTGCTAGTGGTATAATTGGTTTTATAATGTCTGGATGATCTGTATTCCCACATGTCTGTATTGACCACTCCAGTGGCACGTGTCATAATTTACTCCATCTGTCAGAATACTCCATCCTACCAAAACGGACATCAACCAAACGTGCTGTTCAGCCCTTGCTTCATGCAGTGAACCCCTGTGGCCTGATCAGGTTCATTCCCATTCCAGCTAAACACATCCTCAAAAAGGTTTCTGTTCTGCTTCAGTCTCCTCCATCCATCCATGCGATCATGAGCTCAGGGACGGAAACATTTCCTAACCAAGTATCTTCAAGCTTATTATCACTGTATTGGCAACTACCTGGAGACTTCAATGTACTTCAAACACAAGCGGTGCCACCACGGTGCTTGGAAGGGAGCTGGACACTCTTGGTAAGCTTTAGGTGTGCCCTAAGGTACCTCTAGGACTGGGTACCTCAGAGGCCTTCTGGCTGGAGAAACACCCAGTACCTGGAGCCTGGGCAGGCTTGAGACCGAGTAAAGCGCCCAATTTTGTCAAAAGTTCCAAAACCTCCAGCTCACGGGCAAGAGGCAGCAAACATGGACACATCTGAGCACTGCAGCTTGGGGCCAGGGCTTAAATCGCAGCAGAAGCAGTTCAAGGGACTTCCCTAGTGATGCCCAGGGAGCCATTGGCCAAGGGAGAACCAAGCTCGGGTTCCTAATGAAGAAGGTCTAAATTGCAAGCATTACCAGTCTACATAAAAACATACAAAAAAAAATCTTACCCTAAAACAAAGATATGTTCAAATTAAACTATCATGAAGAAAGTTGGCACTCCACTGGAAGTAACTTCATCTTTCTTATTATTAAGCTGACAACTGCTGCGTCAGATAGCTCCTTCTCACAGGATTTTGGCTGAGGTATTTTACAAATTAGAGGTCAGACTGGTACTTTATCATTTTCTCATTTTCTTTTAATCTCCTTTCTTCTGTTTAATTAATTCCATGCTGATTCTTTCCACAAAGGAACACATTTTCCGAGCCTCCTGTTACAGTTATCATTTCCTCCACAAGGTTTTCCCAGCGGGAAGAGGATACGTAATGCCCAGTGCAGCATCCCCTGTGCACAAGGAGCCCTGGAGTACAGTCTGGACAGCAAATAACGCCCTGGGGATAAATCCCCAGTGAAGGAAGAGTTCCTGCTGCCCTCTAGTGAGCTAGGTCAAGCTAGTACATTTAAACTACAAACTCAAATTGTCAGGTGGCTTGAGGACCATGCTGAGATGCATGCCAACTAGCTTGAACTTCAGGCATCACTGAGTTTTTTGTTTTGTTTTGTTTTTGTTTTTGTCTTTTTAATGTACAAATAGGGAACTGAGTTAGAAAAAATACCTGAATCAGCCCTTAGCTAACAACATAGTTCTTATTCATTTAGAAGTGAGTGGACAGACAAACAAAAAACAGCTTTTTTACAGAGTTTTCCAAATAAGAGAGAACTGTGGGAAAGCCTTTCTTTTTTTTTGAGTCAGCCCAGTGCATTATAGAGGAAATGTGGGTACCTTCTTCCCAGATAGCACCAAGAAGAAAGAGTTCAGTTCCTTACACCGTTCAGCTCCCCCACTGCTGAAAGCGGATTCACTCAGCTTCCTCCTGGCTGCTATCCCGGCCTTTGCTCAGGTGTTTCTTCAGTCCATCACCCAGAGCTGTTCCCACAGATTATTTTTGTCTTCACAATCTGTCTCTTGCAGATACATCATCCCCTAACCCCAGGGCCAGCAGAGCCTTTCCGCCCACGCAGGCAGGTGACTTGGCACTGATGGGGCCAACATTTTGGGTGAGAGGTGTCAAAAAAATCCAAAAGCTGAGGAAGGAGCTAATAAGTGGCCAATAGCAACAACTGAAGTAATTTGCCATATTAAAGAAGGAGAGGATTTTATGGCATATGTGCCAGTTACGCAGGGAGAGAGACAGACACCATGGCAACAAGCTTGTCAGGCAGCAGCAGGGCACTACTTTAAGATTAAATATCACCAGGGACATCATTAGTGGAGGAGAAACATCAAAATCTTTGGAATTTGGGTTTGTTTCCCGCCCGAATCTCACTTTGGTAAATTTAGACTGGGATAAAAACAGCAGACTGGGAATCTGGATGCATCCCAAATAGGACAGAAAGGAAAATGTGCTCACAGTATCTCAGCAGCTCTAGGCAGGTCAGGTTGTCGAATCCATATGGAAATGAAGACTCAAGATCTCGAGTTGAATCAGGTTCAGAAGGACCATGTGAATTAAAAGGATGAAATGACGTTTGAGAATGACTGCACCTTCTATGCTTACCCGAAAGCCATGAATGTGCTCATTAGCCTGCGGGGATGAAAAAGGCGAGATCCCCATGTAAATCTCCTATTCTGGGAGGATGAACAGCTGACACATAATTGCACGTACTAGGTTTGACTCTTTTTATACTCTGAGCTCTTAGGCAGAATCCCAAATCACAGCGATTGTCTTGTACTTCATGCAGACGTTCCCTCTGGTGCGAAGCTGTGGCAGATGCTGATGTGGTAGGATTTATACCCCCGGGAAGTTCCTGTATAAGCAGCTGCAAGGCAATTAGGCCACCAGAAGGCTGAAAGTCTGAATCTGGACTAATACAAATCACATTTTATAAGTGCAACATGCAGAGTTGAGGTTTTCTGTGTACCCAGCTGCAGCGCAAACACAAGCATTTCTCCAGTGAGCGAAAGGAGAGAAGGGGAAGACTTGAAGAGCCCCCACAGAGCTTCCAAGGAGGCCTCTTTGACCCCACCTTACTTGCAAAGCGCTGAAAGGGTCACATGGCTGGGATTTTTTAGTAGTGATGAACACATCAGAAATTCATGAGCCCTTGTGCCTCGCCTGCATTAAAGTTCCCCATGACTAAACTACTCCAAGGAGAGCAGGCAGCACTTGGCAGCTCTGAAAATGAAGTGTGGTGAAGCAGTATGAGAGCATGGAGAGCCCAGACGCCAAGCGCTCGCTCGGCTCACCATGCCACGCTGCTGCTGTCAGAGTTGCATCTAAGTCCCACTGGGCTAACCGGGGAAACTGATGGGCATAGACATTTGTTTGAGATTGTAACACAAGGAAGGAGAATAAGGAGACCTTAATCGTCTTTTTGCAGATGCATTGAGCGAAAAGAAGGCATGCATTCAGGCCTATGAAAAGGCTCATTCTTCAGCAGTTACTGGAGACCTGACAGCCAAGTGCTGTACTCAGAGAACAAGCACGAGAGGAAGCAGCTCCTTCGGAGCTGCCTGCTTCCCAAAGATAAAGCAAGGAGGAGTGCAGCTCTCTGCCCAGCCTGTACAGCATGCTGAGAGTCATTGAGATAACTATGAAGCACATTGTAATGGAGGTATCCCACTTAATGCAAGGGGACAAGAACTTGGGGCATGCAATGGATTCCTGTGTATATTTGTTTCTTCCCAATCCTGTTAAGAGAAGCCTCTCTGTGACCATAATTGGAATAAACTGATGAGTAGCTGCATGTGAGCAGAAAGCTAATCCAAACCTACAGGCACTTGGCTCACCTCACTGCATGGTTAGTGAGGAGATGTGGTGCATACTCAAGATCCAGAGCAGAGACATGTTCCTCTTACTGAGCAGACAGAGTATTTGCTAGAAAAGCACAACAGTTCTTGAGACCTAAACTTGCCCCAAGTAACTCTTCCACGCAGGTGGAGGTGTGCAGATCTGTGATGTTGGTTAGCAGGCTATCTACTGTGAGAAACTGGTGATAACATAAGACACTGTATACATGATGCACACACAGAGATAGTGGGGAAGAGTTTGCAGTTGCTCTCACCAGTTGCTTTTACCCTGCAACCTGAACGAAAAGGTGTTTATTTCTCTCTTACTAGAAGAGGATTTCTAAATGGTGTAGTGAATACCATCCATTAGAAAGATAGTGTAAAGCACTGAAACAGGACATAGATCCCTTTTAGTCAGACAGCTATATCCAACATCAGTAAAATGCTAGGAGGTGCCAAACTAAAACCTGGAGGCTGTCATGAGGCATTCTGTATTCGGAGATGAGGAACAACCAACATTTTCTCGCCTGCTTAAGAAAAAAGCTCTGGAGAAAGTCAGCGAGGAATAAAGCTTCTCTTAAACAGAGCTCTGAGGAGACAGGGAGGTAGAGCCACGGCCCCACTCTTCAAAGGTGCAGCACTTTGTCTGCACTCCTTTAGCTCCCACGTAGAAATGCCAGAGATGTCACCTCACCACGTCATTACAGTACTATAAGATACAGAAAGGTTTTCTAAGCACTAAAGAGGCTGCTAGATTACGTAGCCTGAGACAAATATAGTTATTCTTTATAATACTATGCAAAAGAGATGTTTT
>NW_010583344.1:280847-307423 GCF_000705375.1 Tinamus guttatus | reverse complement strand
TTTTAGCCAATGACTATTGGCTTCCGTTTCTTTTTTAGATCATGGTCCACCTTAGCACATCCATCACACACAAATTCCAAGACTTCTACAACTGCACTTTATATTCCTGCCCTTTGTGATCTTCTGGAACTTCAATCCCTTGTCTCCCAAAAGTCCAGACCCGACCCCATCCTCAGGCACTCAGATATGCACAACAGGTATTCAAAGGAGAACATCTCAGCTGAAGGAAGACCAGCACCATGGCTATAGTCTCCCATCCCTGTTCCTCTGCTTGGAAGAGAGAGCCAAGCCTGACAGGCAGGTGCCTTCATGTTTGCCTGCTTCCCTGTCCAGCCTTGGGGCCATGTCCGTGCCTGATTCCTGCATGTTCTCAGGAGCTTGGCTTGTCCCTCAGAGCTCCTTCACCCCAGCTTCTGTCTACACTTGGCAGAGCCAAAGCAGGCACCTGACAAGGAAGGGAAGTAGCCAGAACAGCAAAACAGAAGATAGATTTGGGTTTGCTTGATTTATTTCTGACTTTTTTATTTCATTTGAGGATCTATGTATCTTCTAATTGACAGGAGATCATTTCCTTTTCTAAAATAACTTGCCACTAATTAAAAAAGATCTTTTTCTCTTCGTGCTGTGTCAGGTAGAAGCCAAAGAAGCCATGGTTGTAAGAGCTGCAGATGTCTCTGCTGAATTCATCCACAATGGTTCAAACCAGTGTGCAGCACAGCCACTATGGGAGAAAGAGAACAAGGCTTCAGATAATCTGGAAGGTCCAGGGCATGGAGACACTATCATGGCTTTCTATAATGGGCTCTGAGAGGAAACGCTGTGAAAGACTGGAAATGTATTTTTGTGCTTTATGTCCATACACTTTTTTTTTTTTTCTCTAATCTATCCGCACTGAAATTTGGGGGAAATTCATTGCTGGGAGGGGTTAAGACATCATGTATGGGATTTCTCTCAAGGAAGGACAAAGTTCTCCAGGGCAAGTTGCAAGTTCTTTTAAAATTCTAGGGACAGATGATGCAAAGTACGCAGATGTAATTGGATCTAAATAACTCTGACTGAAGGGCATAGGCCTTCCTGGCCATCCTCTCCTCTTTAGAAACAGTCTTTAGCTGAGAGGGCTAATTACATGGACCTCTTGGGGTCCCTTCCAGCTGTTTCCTGTGATGTATTCGTATTCTGCTAAGAAGATTGAAGTTGATTGCATTTCAGGAGAAAATTGCAATAACAACAATTAAAAAAAGAGCTGACATCTTAAAAGGTATCTGCAGACAGGAACAGTTTTCTACTGTCTGGTTTCAAATGCAATGACAACTGCCCCCTGAAAGTAGGCAGCGAAATACATCATGAAACCATTTCCTCCAACAACTTCAGGTGTTTTGAACATATCTTTACATTTTTTGCTCATATAAAGGAAGTGTTTGGTCTACTAATTTGGACAGGTCTTCTGAGCTGACAGGCTTTTTGCATAAGTAAACTTTCCCTTTGAATCAGTATTTAATTTAGTGCTTACAATAGTTATTTAAAAGAAATGGATTTTAGTGGTGCCCGTTGTTACAGCTTAGCCACATGGTACCTTAATTAGACTAGTCTCACCTCAGGCAAAGAAAGCTGGATGACTCCACTCTTGTCTTTGTCTAGGAGCTGGAACACTTCTGAAAAACCAAAGAGGGAAAAATGGATGTAAATCACAGGATTTGTCATGTAAAGAATCACTGTCTGACAAAAGGTAGAAGTCTGGCCTTTTGCCATGACCTACTGCAAACCCACTGAGAACATTAGAGCTGTTCTTTCCCCTCACATGTGCTTTCAAAGCCACTCCACGGGGCCGAATAGTTAGATCTACAGCAGCAAACTGGGAGGTTGGCAGGAGAACAACTATAAAATCTAACACACTCATATCTGACATGATCTGGGGGGCACATGAAAATCAGCTCCGAGTCAACACTGTAGATGATAAATGGTACCATTTAGAGGAGATAGGACAACCAGGGGTCAGCACGCTGAACATAAACTGGTAGATTATTAAAACACACCACCACGGCCGTCCGGACAGGATGGCACTTGCCATTTTTTTGCTGCTTTTAGAAAAAGGTACATTTTTGCTGGCTCCCTCACATTGACATGCCTTTGCTACAAGCAGAGTTAAAAGACACTGAACACTTAATAAAAACTCAAAGTTATCAAGAATCCTCCTTGGCGGGTGAAGGCAGGCACTTACTGAACAGGGTCTCCAGGCGGATCATGCAGGCCACAAAGCCATCAAAATCGATGGTCAGCTTGCTGCAGGCATAGCGGAGGGCGATGCTCTGCTGCACTTGATTGCTGAGAGTGAAACCTGAAGGCATGGGAAGCACATAAATCACTGCCACAGCAGGGTAATATGCCACCTTTGAAGCGACTTGTCTGTGGACTCCTGCAGCTGCAGGCAGACCTGGATGAAGGACGGCGTCCGTTCATCCCAGAAGGTCTGCAGGGCCCCTTCAAAGCCCACGCACTATGGAGAAGGCAGGCGGAAAGCTCTCCCACGGCGTTTTGCCAAGCTGCAGATTGAACGTTGTTTCAGAGAATCACCAGTCCTCTGTTCCCCAAATAGACCCCAAATTAATGACTCTATGGGACCCAGCTGGATAGCAGTGACGACAGCAGAGCAGCTTGTGCACACACAGCATGTTGGGCTTTATTCAGGCCCGTGTTAGTGCTATTTCTGCCCCTGGATCGTTCATGTAGGACTCCACTGGGCACAAAACACATAAAAGTGCAGTGCTTTTCTACATACTCCTGAGTTGGCAAACACTGCTGCAGAAGTGAGCAGCTCAGACGAGAGACAACATGGCCAGGGCATGCCTTGCTTAGCACCATCCTGAGTGCAAAGGAAGGGGGTGGAAGGAAAGGAGGGGAGAGGAGCCTTTGAGCATAGCATCGAGGATTAGGAAATCATGAGGCTCAAACCCCAGCAAGCTTTAACCAGATGGACAAGCATTGGCCACAGTGTAGATAAAAAAAATCTTAGTAGCTGAGACTGCAGAGGCAAGGATGGGGTTCAATGTATCTAACAGCCAAAGGATGTGGCGGCACACCAGGAAGCCAGAGTGACAGTGGCAACGCTGTGACCCAGGAGAAAGACGCAGAGCAGTTAACAAGCTCCTCTGGCCTCCCAGGGCTTGTTTTCACTGGGGGCTCGCCACAGCCAGAAAGTGTCCCCAAGCTGCATACCCACCTGCCTCGACAAGGGCTTTCCGCATCTCGTGAGAGTCCATGGTCCCAGAGTAGTCACTGTCCACCTTCTTGTAGATGGCCTGCGGCAGAGGGGCGAGAGAGAGTGGGGGCTGCTTTCAAAAGTGAGCCTGGGTTGTGCGAGCCCAGGCGGGCTGCCTTGGGCAACCACAGCCCTGAAGACATGCTAACAGGGGCCAGCAACCACAAGGAAGTATGAGGGCCCTCATAGGGTCTACCCTTGGTCTGTTGGTCCACCCTGGCGCCCATGCCCTGCCATACCCCATACCCAATCTAGACAGATCATGCCTGCCCCCACATCACCGCTTTTTGTGGACACAGACCCTGCTTTCAGACCGGCTTGGGATAGTCTCTGCCCCTCTCAGCTGAAGCTTCTACCCTTTGAAATGTTAATGAGGAGGGAAACATTTCAAGTAGCTGCTGGCAAGCAAGGCGGGCAGGGAAGCGCCTTCCCAGGGCTGGCAACCTGCGGCCTCCACGGTGCGTGGTGGCAGACAGAGCGCTGAGGAAAATACCCTGTCATTTGGCAAACGATGCCACAGACAAAGTCCATTTTTCAATATCTCAGACATGATGACAGATGTTTTCTACTGCCAGCAGGTTCATTAACCAGTGCTGAAAAATACATAGGCCTAGTGCTCAGGCTGGAGTTGGCACTCGGGCTTGCTCTGCTGACATAAGACTCCCTTTAGACTGCTCGATTCTGGGTGGACTTCTTGGGATATTAAATCCTTCGACAGAGAAATAATTGTAGCATTTCTACAAGATTTTACAAATACAAAGCCAGTCCTTTGGTAGATCCTAAAAATATATGGTTCTTGTGTTTCCTTCGGCAGCCAACTAGCCAACTTTAGTGCCAGAGCATGTCCCAGGGATCCTAGTGCTTCGAAGCTTTTGCAAATTATGGAGCATGGTGGTGAAATGGTAGAGTATGGAAGTGAAAGAGGCTCTGCTTCTGCCCTTTCAAACGCAAGGTGTTGCTGAGCTCAACCTCCAGCTGAGAGAAGGGAGGCTCTTGTGTGAGATTCAGAGCTGGGAGGGAAGAGGAGACAGTCAGAAATACCATATTACCAAATACTTCTGAATCTTCATCCAAAGCGTCTTGAATTCCACAAGTCCCAAGGAGCCCGTCCCATTTGTCTGGCATTGTTAAGGCAGGGCTTGAAAATCAGGATCCCGCTCTCGTTATCCAAACCAGAGGGCAGATAGTTCCGACAACAACAAATTGCTCATCACAGTGTAATCTTTATGTTATATTAGCTCTCCTTGGTAATGTATCTCCATTTCCTGCAGACAGGCCCATATTTTTATATTTGCTCAGGGAAAGGCCTGCCAAAAATCTCGGGGCTATCTGCACTCTCAAGGAATGATTTACGGGGTGGCTAAATACCCAAGCCTGATTAGATCCTCTCACTCTTTGTACAGCTAATATGGCACTGAAGCCCTTCAGGGAACATGCCCCTCTCTTCCCCTTTGAACGCGGCACTGTGCGAGGAGAAACCAGTTTGAGAGGTGGGAGCTGAAGCTGTGCTTAAAACCAGGCTCTGCCAAGGACGCTGATGGATCCTGGAGCTGATGGAGCTCGCCCGGCTCGATTTTACACCTTCAGGCAATAGAGACATGTGTCGAGGCCACGAAAATGTCAACCCAGCCTTATCTTGTCAGAAAGGCATCCAATCCAGAAACAGCAACAGTGACAAGCTGACATTTAAAGGATACATCTAAAAGGCTGATCATCTCCCTGCAAGTGTTAATGTTGAATCCATCGCTTCTAACGTCCCTTCCTGCACACAAAGGAAGCAAAAAATCCAAGTCAGAAGCGCTTCTAGACCAGTGTTTCTCTGCATGCTGCCCCAGAGGTGCCGCCACGTTCACATCTCACTAGCTGGGTAAATGGTCTGGAGCTTCCTGCACTGCTTCCTCCTGGCTGTCTCTCTCAGTGTATTAACAAACAGACATTAAAATGGCTATTTTAGTGCAGGGGCCAGGGGTTGCTCTCATTTTAGGGGGTGGCAAGCCTCTACTTGCTCACAGAAATCTTGCAGCAATAATAACCCTCCTTTCCCCGGAGACGGGGCTGGATTTGGCAGGGAAAGTGCCTGGTGGCATTTCTTCCCCCTATATGAGGGGTTCGGCCTGGCCCAGCCAGTGGCACGTGGGGCAACTCACGCTTTGCCAAGACCCGGTTCAGGATGGTTTGAAGCTCATTTGCAGTCACCTCGCAGTCCTGGGCAGAAAACACAGCACGTTAATGGGACAAGTGGTTGAAGCAAACTGTGTCCATTCTGTCAGACCTCTGGAGACTATTTCACCTCCAACCCCCTTCTAAATCCTTAATTTTTTTCTAACACTTCTCATTTTCCAAAAGACAACCCATGGAGGAAATCCTCAGAAATCTGGAGTACTTCCTAGTCTGTCGAAAGGGAAATAAACTGTTTGTTAGCTGCCCTGGTGAAATGACCCAGCAAGCATTAACTTTATTACCAGGATTGCCTGGATCGATTCAGCTTCTCATTTTTTTTCCACAGCTAAAGGATCACATTAAAGATCTTCCAGGCTTATGGAAACTACAGACAAACAGTACAGAAACTCCCCTCTCCTGAGACAGAGAAGTCTTTCTAACTATAAAGATGTTTTCTTTCCTCAGTGCCTGCAGCCACCTATTTGTCAGAAACAAATGTGATAACAGAGCTGCAGGCTTTGGGAGATACAGACTTCTGTCAAACACAATAAATAGAGAAATTTCACCCAACAGTTTTCTAACTCCATGAAGGAAGGAATTGCCCAAATAGCCAATTGTCAGAATTACGCACTAACTCCACAGATAATTTATTTCACCATGGAATAATATTTTCACAGTCATGACTCCTATCATCCGTATTTTCAGAGTTATTCTGAGCTTTGCATTACCGAGTGGACAAATAACATTCTGCACCAATAAGAAGAGCACTGTGGTAGAGATGTGCTGCTGTACTAGAAATCGCACTGAAGCTGTGAGCTCATGGAAGGGGAGACCTGCCTGGGTTTTGAAGACCACACAGTAAAAGGGATTGGTAGGGCAAATACTTGCATCCTCATAACAGCTCTTTCATATAATATTATATATTTATGTAACATTTATATATTTATATAATATTTGTATCATCATAAAGCTCTTTACTTTCAGAGCTTTTCCTTTCATTTCAATTCACTCACCTCTCCTGAAAGCTTGTGAAACAGAGTCTTGAACTCATCGTCTATATCTTTGTCATCGACATGAGGCTGGAGGAAAGAGGTAATCAAGGACGTGATTTATGACATGCTACTAGCAGTGAGATATGGGTGCCATAAAGCAACTTTAAGGGGGACTATTTATAGCAGTGGAGAATATCCACTTGCACTGCAGCAGTGGCAAAACAAACGCTTCTTAAATCAAGACTCGTCAAGAGGTGTCTTCATTTGGGACTAACTAGTTTCCAGGATTAAAAAAGTTTTGAAAAAGTTTTCTGACATTATCAAAATTGCTGTAGCTGGCTGGTGGGAATGCAGGGGAGCCTTAGCTTTCTGGTTCCTGGGAATGAATCACCTTTTGTGATTTCTCTCCGGCTTCAGGAAGACTATTTGTATCTGTAAGACCGATCTGTCCCCTCACCCCCTTCCTTACCTATTTTACACAAAAGTACAATTCAATATGTTCCTATCTAGTCTAGCAGGGTGCAGCTTTTGCACCTCCTGGGCAGTTACATGAAAATACATTAAAACTAAGCCAGGGGGATGTGCAAAGAACCTCCTCAACCAAAAGAGGGTTTTTTGTTTCTTTTTTTCCTGAACCCAAGCATATGGTGGAAGGAAGTAGCACAGTACTCAAGAGAACAGTGAAAATCTTACATCATTTTCACCATATTTTGAAAGAAAGGTATATTAGAAAAAAAAGAGTCTGCACAGTTGTTTACCTCGTATGGGTTTGCAGCCACCACATCACCAATCACCCTAAGAAAGAAAAACAAATAAAGCACAATGGCAAATAGTGACTACCATCAGATTATAAAATAATTTACAACACAACAATACAAAACCTTGCCAAATGCACAAAAGAATGCTCTAGTTTCCTTGCATTCTATGCTCCCATTTCACCCTCCTGTGCCACCTCATTTTAAGATATTTCATTTGGGAAATCCAGCTTTATTGTTCTTGTCTACATACAGCTTTTTCATTCACTGGCTACTGCTGATGAAACACCCCTTTTTAAAGCTCTCTCTTTATCAGGGTGAAGTAGTGCCAAGTCCTTCCCCATGCTCTTTAACTGGGGCAAGTTCTACTTCATAGCCCTAAGAGGCTCAGATTAGGACCTTGCTGCTGCCAGAGGCCATCTGATGAGCCGAGACTGGTTATTATGGAGGTGTGTGCCATGTAGGGTAGACTGTGTAATAAAACAGGTTATAGAATTGGGTCTGTTTGGCTGATTAATTGCTGGTTAGGGACTGTGTAGAGCCCGGGACATGAATCTCTGGCACAGAGGGCAACATCTTCCTTCGTGTCTCACCAGCAGAAGAAGAAGTTTTAGAGAAGACACTTACTGAGTTTTAGCTTGTTTCTCAGAAAAGACTCGAAGGCAGAACTCCCCATTTTTGTAAGGCTCAAAAGTGGAGGGCACAATGAGGTACTCGCCCCGGGGCAGCTTCATGCGGCTGGACACTTCACGCAGGTTGATGTAGGTGCCAGACCGGGCTACCGGTTGGTTTCTTGCAAAGAAATCGCGGTTCAGATGAATATCCGTGTTATTTTCCAGCTGTGGATAATATATTTTTGTTAGAAATCATTTGACAAGTAAGCAGGTAAGTCAGACAGTCTACTTCAATTTCATTGTTCCTTTTCAAGGAATTTTTCTTAGCATTAAAAAATGAGCCTGTGAGTGATGGCATAAAAGATAACCACCAGGATTCTGTCATGGGAAACACTCACATGAATAATTAGAAGGAGAAAGTGTCTTGTTCTATAAAGATTATCTTTTCACAGGCCTCCTCACAGACTGTGGTATAAAAATAATTTAAAACATCATAATGTGCATTCAAATTTGGTCAAATTAATATTTGCTATGCAAGTTGTCCCATTTGTGAGCATTTTTCCCTTTTATAGCCTGTTCATGAAAAAAAAATGATTTTACAAATACATTTCTTTAAAGCAATTTGTGGTCTGTGATAGAACTCCTAATTGCAGAGGAATCAGGCTCTCTGATTTCTTTAAACAGATGGAGAAGAATAGCAAATAGGACAAAATACTAGCACGAGGGTAGGATTTTCCACGCCAGACTAGAGGACATAGCCAACTTTTATTCATAATATTAAACATACGTATATAGCCCTTTGGATTAAAGAGTAAATAATACTCAACTTTCCCCTAATATCCATATATCATTAAACAAGTGTATATATATCATTAAACAAGTGTATATCATTAAACTGTGTAGCTTGTAAAGCCCTGGTGTAACAAGGAACAGTGCTGTAAGAACAACACTCTGCTTTTGAACCTCACATTCCTGACTTTTGTTCCACAGGGATGTCTTTCAAAAAGTGTAATTCAATGATCCACAAAAAGAGTTGTCTGCTTGACACTCCAACTTCAACTATTCTGTGATTCTGTGACACGGACTGGGGAACATGACGTGTCGATAAAATTTCTGCCTGTCTAAGATCAGAGCATATAAAGGTGTTATCAAACAGCTTATGCTAATTCAGTGTTTTTCTCATAAACTGAAAAACAACATGAGTTTTTATCTTTTTTTTTCTTGTTTTGAAGACAAGATTGGATTTGGGATTTTTTCAACACCCCCGCCACTTCTTTCCACTTAAGTTTCAGCTAAGTGGGACTGCAAAGATTAAGAAGTCAGATTGTACATCTTTTTCAATGCATAAAGCTCATTTTCCCTTTGCATCTGCAAGGCTGTTAAAGGAGTAAAATTAATTGGCTCGTGACCACACATTCATTTACTGAGGGAGAAGAAGCTCAGGAAAAAATTGGCAGCACAGAATGCTGGGCTTAAGTAAACGAGTAGAGGCGATTTCTACTGCCAGACAGCCCTGGGGTCTCTTTCTTCAGGAGTGAAAAGTCTCTTTACCTTGATATCAACATCTCTGAGGATTAGGGAAGGTTAAGCTGGGTTTGTTCATTAACTGCAGCCCCAGTTCAGAACAATAAGAGTCCGGTATTTCTTCTTAAAAAAATAGCTAGATTTTTTTTCCTTTTTGGAGTGCATAGACTCTGTTCTGCCTTTGTCTTTAATAAATAGACAATTTCTGACATCCACTATACAAAATCAAATTTCAACAAGTATAAATGAGATCAAGATGGGGACTCAGATCTCTGTAATAAAACCCAGTGCCCGCATCCCTTGGAACTGGTTATTGAAAAATTGAGACTTTTGTGTGGTAATAAAGAACAAAGCTCCCCAGAAGAACTGTCCCTAGCAAGGAAGAAGTCCTGCTGGTAGTTTAAATCTTCAGTGTGACAGGAGGTGTCCACTGGACACTCGAAGTTCTCGGCAGAGATTACGTACCTCCAAAGGAATCTGAAAGGAAAAGAAAGAGCTGATGTTAAAGGGCTGCCACACACATTCTGCAGCCATTGGAGAAAAAACATCAAGTGAAGCCTCATCCAGACACTTATTTTTAATTCCCCTTTACAACCCCATCTTGTAGTGTGCAGCTTCATATGCAGTTCTAACTTGTGCTAGAACTGTTTCAAAGGAAAGCCAGGATCTTCAGCCAGAGGAACCTATATGACCCTTAATCTGCATTCTCCAGATATGTGAATTATATTGTTGTCTGGAAATATTTGGATGAGTGTGAAACTCAACGATCATTTAGCCCCACGTTGCAAAATTGACCTCAGAATTTTTCAGGGCAGACCTAAAATCTGCATGTCTACTGTTACGGAAACGCTGATAAAAATATAAAGATACTGTCACTGGCCATTAGCCTGAGGATGAGTAGACTGTTGTAAGGTGAATATAATGAGTAATAAATTTCAAGATTTAGTCCTAGCTAAATCTGCTAGACAGCTGTGTTATTTGGTACCTCCAAATACAGGGCTTTTTGAAATGCAGTTGTCTTGGAAGCAGAAACACCACCAAGAGCAGGAGGGATGATGATCATCATGCTTCTGGAAATGTCACTTGTACAACACCTCAGGACTACGTGAAATGGCCCCGGGGACCTCAGGCCTTTCTCCTTATATCCAGCAGTCCGGAAGTCAGGAGCTCAGGGGTAGGCCCTCCAGAAGGATTTACACTAGGATATTCTGGCTACTTGACTTTTAAAAGCTGCACAAAACAGGTGGGCTTGAGCACACAACTTTTTGCTCTCTCTTACATAGAGATCTCTTTTAGATCACCACCTGTGTTGTCCTAACTGGGCTTTCTCAGTCACAGCATGAGGAGCAATAATGTAAATCTTCAGCATTGAGTGACCCTAGGAACTTGGACCATGGCTGGATGTCCATGCTGGGTGGTTTTGCATCCACTGCTTTCATTTGCATTTCTGAGATTCACTAAATCTCCCTAATAAGGAAGAGATCACAGAGGAGGCAGAGCTGAATTATACCTGAAGCAGAAAGGGTCTGCTAACTTCTCTGCAGTGCTACTTGAGTGATGGGAGCAGTGGGCCGTCTTTCATGTGCAAATTCCTGGATGCAAACAGGTCAGAGTGCTTGGCACCATGCAGGCAGCAAAGCAGAAATGCATGTGGAAAACCTCTCTGCGCATGCAAACACTTTGGCACTAGGGAAAATGATGGTTCTGGACCATCCCACACAAGATATATTAACAAAATTCAGCCATTGCCATCTGCTCCCATCTGTGCCAGTTAATGATCTCCATCCACAGGCATCTACACATCATTTAATTGCTTTTTTTCCAGGTATGATGCAGTGATCAAAAAAAATGTTTGGCAATTCTCATATTTGATTCTCTCCCATCACAAAAGTTAGAGATGTCTCTGTACAATTTTTCCTTACATTATATTTACAAAGACAGAAGCAACACTGGGAAAAAAAATAAAAACCAACCCTCCTGGGTCCTAGACCAGAACAATAGCATGGCAGACAATGAATCAAAACAATTTTCAAATGCAAAGAAAAATAAAATGCAAGCCACTAGTGAGTACTATTGATAGGCTGTAATCAGAGCCATTTATCTGGGACTATCAGGCACCCTGAGCATGCCTGCACTCACACACTGAAAGAGGAGGCTCTCAGTAAGGCTGTTACAGACTAACTGCTCATGGTTTTATACCTCTCACCTGCTAACGTGGGACAAAAACTGAACTTAAATTTGTCTCAAACTTCCTGTACTATGCAGGTCAGGGAAAAAAAAAAGAAATAGAGGAAGATTTGAATCATCCTGTAAAATCCTGTTCTTCTTGAAGAGTAGTGGTGAGGGTCAAGGCATTACACAGTACTAATCTCTGCCCCAGGGGAACAGACAGTGAATAAAACCTTTGAGGAAGGAACAAGCTATACCTGATAGAGTGAATAGCCAATACTAAGCAGAGCTTCCCCCATTTTCTTCTGCCTCCTGCGGTTCTTCTGCATCAAGCCCACCAGCACAGTACAGCACGGCTCATTCAAGCTCCCTTCGTGGTCATCATCTGGTTCGTCCAAACGGATTTTAAACTGCGGGTTGGTCCAGTATGTTGCTAGAAATCCCCGAGGCAAAAGAAAAAAGGAGGAGATTTTGCTCGCATTGTAGCCAAGATGGTTGCCACTCAAATCACAGAGAATATATCTTTGAAAGAACCTGAAGTCTGCCCATATGCTTCCATTTTTTATTACATTACATGTCTCTCTGTTTTCACAGCTATGTCGCATATCAAGTGGAGCCACAGCAAATCAAAACACCCAGATATTTTCCAGGCAGTGACAATAGACAGGGAGGAGCTGATGCCATTAATTCATTCCATTAATTATGCTCTTGGCTGAGGCTGCTGCTGGTACAGGAGGAGTTAATTTGTTCATTTTCTTTGTTATTTCCCCCAGTGCCCACTTAGCTGAGTCTCTACCTGGGTAGTTTTGGCAGCCCCCAGCAGTGGAGCCCCGTCTCCACTGTCCATTAAAGAGGGTCAGGTCCCACTTATGGACTGTGTTTCTGGTCAGGGTGTCAGGAGTCAGGTTGCAGATCTCAAGCCGGGTGAACTGCCTTTGGAAATCTGAAAACGACATCCTGGCACACAAAAACACCAGGTGAGTTCATGAGCCCACCACAGTCACAGCAAATGGATCCTTTTCCCAGCAGGGCAGCGGATCTCAGCATCACGCCCCTGCCCAAAGGTCCACTTAAAGGAACATCGAAATTCAGAACTGGCTTTTGGAAAATCCCATTTCCCACAGCCCAGAAGACCTCTGGAAAGAAATAATTTTAAATCCTCATTTTGGTCTTTTTTTTTCCTCTAAATGCTCTAATAAATAGTTGTTTATTTTTCCCACCCCCAGTGCATCTGCACGAGGACAGGCAGACGGTGCTGTGAGCATGAGGCGCCTTCTCAGCTTTGCACTGCCTTACGTGCCCTGCAGTTACTTGCACTGAAGGATCCCAGGTGTTTATCCTTTAATCCAGTCTAGGATGGAGTTCGACATGGGCTCAGTATTGATCCGTGTGATCAGCTAATGGGGATGGGCTTTCCATTAGCTCTGGGTAAACAGACTCTTCCCAAGCAGATAATCTAGACTTTTTCATCAGCACATAGCATTTAGGAGGAAAAAAAAAGCCTCAAAATATGGACCATCTGAGGTTCATTCTTGCCACCTCATTAATTTTATTGCCATCTGGTCTCTATATTTTGGATAAGCACTAAGTTATGCAAGCTCTAATGAAGGGTAATATTTGCATGGGGAGGGAGATAAACAAGAGGCTAACAACGCAAACATGTCACGGGCACATTGTAACCCCTTTGTTACTGGGCGATTGTCCCCACCGAAATGAAAGGGCTGCTGAAAAAGCATATGTGCACACGAAACATCCAAAAGATTAAGCTAACTGAATTATTCTTACCAAAACTCCCCATCATCTACTTTCTTATCCAAAGCCTGTTTTTGCTGGCGATCAATGTAATTCCATTCAGGAGCACTGCAGACAAAAGGCAAAAGCAACCTGTTCAGTTGTAGCATTTAATTTCACAACAAGAGTAAAGAGTTAGGGTCTTTCTCGGGTTATGGCTGACAAAGGCATATGTATTTCTGCAAAAAATTGCTACTCTGTCCCACAGTGGCAGTGCACCCAGCAACCGGAGTGTGCACAGCTGGGATCGCCCTTCACTTGGGCATTTACAATGAATAAGCCTTAAACTGGATCATCCCTTTAAGGTTCCAGAATGCAAAAATATCACAGAACTGTCTGGCTTCGGCCGTACGCAGGCAGCGGGTCCTGCAGAGCGTCTCAACGGCGAGACCTGCTGGAAGGCCTGGTGTTCTCCTTGGGGAACTCACACAGGCTCCACTGCTTGCATCACCCAAGAGCAAGGGAAAATGTGGAATTAGGAAATATGCTGCCAAAAATGGTATTGCTTCTCTGCTGTTCTGGTGTTACTGCGTGACAAGCTGGACTCTGATTTGATCTGCTCCCATGTAGCTGGAAAAGTCTGTATCTGCTCCCACAGGGCTGTCCCCTGCTCAAACAGGTGCAGCGAGATCAGGATGTGGTGTGTACATGTGCCTGAGCATGTTATTTCTTGGGATGAGCAAAGCAGCTCTGGTAAAGATAGTAATAATCCTTTTTTTTTTTTTTTCTGTATTTTCTATCCTTGAATACTATACAATATCAGCATCAGCAATGCAGTCAATTGGAACAGGAAACAGATATTAAAACACTGTCTGAAAAAAAAAAATATATGTCCATGCCACTCTAAACATAAAAATAAGAGATGTTTTCACCGGCATTCTCATGAGACTCCAGTCCAGTTTAAGATGAAACAGTTCCAGAACAGATCCCCAAGTTTTGGGATCTTTACCTGATTTGACCTTTAGCAGAACTGACCTTTTCAAGATTCTCCTGCAGAAATCAAAAGCAGGTCTGATGTAGAGCTGCAGAAAAGGCAAAATGGGTTCACTCTGCTCTGTTAGCTCCTAGGAATGGAGCTGGTCTGCACATTCTACTGAAGTCTTGGCAACATCACCTTGCAAAATGGCCTGAGTGCCATGGTGTTGAATGGTGTTGTTGCAATTAAAATGTAGACTGTTTTCTCTTAGAAGAAAGCTCCATCTGCAGCAGGCAAGAATGTCCACTGAGCAAAACAGATCAATATCTAGCCTTACTAATGAAGTAATAGTGTTTTATTCCAGGTGATTTAGTATCTCTCCTGAATGCGCTCTGTGATGTGATTAACCGCATACTCTGAATTTAATTTTTAGAAGATATCAAAATAGAGAGAAGAAAGAGAGAGAGAGAGAGAGAGAGGTATATAACAACCTACTTATCACTCCAAGCTCCAGTCCATTCCACTTTACCCCAGGGGTTTCTAATCCTGACTAGTTTCTCTGGCCGTCCTCGGTAATTTACCTAAAGGAGCCACAACAAACAGAGCCTGAGCACCTCCATTTTCCAATCATCACATAGCAATTGCTTTTCAAACAGTTTAAATATGATTTGTACTTGAGTGATGTGGTCCGTTATAATTTGCAAGAGTTAAAAGACACCTAGAGGTCTTCTAGCCTTATTTTACATTCTCCTGTGCCATGGAGCGAGCTGTTAGCTGCATCACTCATGATTTCATATAATGATAGCAACCTGCAAGGAAAAACAGCAGCTACAAAATAGCAGAGCGTCTATATCTTCAAAAGCAGGAGGCACCTCACAGCACAGAAAGGTTGGAAAGAGGTTTTTTTTGGCATGAGCATCTGAAACCATTCCAGTTTTGGGGAAGCAGGAATATTGTAGAAGGGAGTTCAGTAACGAGGCTTGGGCGCCTTTCCCGTTGATACCAGCTGGCAAAGGTCATGCTCTCATCTCCCCAGCTCCACAATTTTGTGGTGGAGGAGCTGCCCCCTCTCCTGCTCCTCCTTCCCTTCCCTTCCCTTCCCTTCCCTTCCCTTCCCTTCCCTTCCCTTCCCTCTTCCCTCCCCTTCCCTTCCCTTCCCTTCCCTTCGCTTCCCTTCCCTTCCCTTCCCTTCCCTTCCCTTCCCTTCCCTTCCCCTGAGGCAATAACAGTGAGGGCCACAGTCCCTTGGTACAACACAGGCTACAGGCTGCACACTGTCCTCCACAGCACTACCAGAAGTATCCCGAGCCTTCAGCCTGGCCAAGTCTTACGGTCTCTTTTCTTTTTTTGCTTGCATACTTTAACAATATTTTCATTTGGTCAGCCCCACACAGACCCTGGGAAGGTAAAGACACTGCAGTGCTGCAGTCCCAAGATGTTGACTAGTGTAAAGCTTCAATCCAGGCTGGATGAGCAGGATAATGAGCAGGTACCTGGGAGAGGCTGGCTTACCTCTTCTGCTCCAGTGACAGAGTAAGCATGTCCCTTTACCAGCTTCAGGCTCGTAATTGCTTCTGTTTCAGCTGCACTAGTTATCTGGAGTAATAAAAGTAGGCACATTTATTGCTATGCAATGTACACAAGCACACAGCTTGCATGTATCAATTAGCACAGGTGAAGATACCCAAAGTGGTAATCCACAATGAGTGTCAGTATTCCTGATGCCAAGTATATCAAAGAGAAGTGAAAAGTTCACACCTACAGAGTTTCATATCCCCATACATGCAACCCCAAGCACAGCCAAGATTCAAGAAAGTACTATGAAATCTAGATCTAAATACAGACTCGCATTGCAGGTAACAGATCCAGTCACCTCCTGTAAAGACACATCTGTGTAAACTCAGCTTCAGAGTGCCTTGTTTTGCATTCAGTGTGTCCAAATGAGAACTGTGGTAACCCTCCATGCCATGAACCAGGACTTGAAACAAGATTATGAAACAGGATGTGGAAGGTGTGGAGTTTTCAAAGTATGTGCAAACATCTTCTGTAGCCCGAGAGACTTTGCATTACAGGTGTATTTAAATTTTAGGATTAAAAAGCAAAGCTAGAATCAGTCTACAGGCTACTAGGAAGTATCTCAGAACATTTGTCCCAGGCAGTGTCTGGAGCTGAAGTTATACAGATTTTGAAAGAGTAAAGATACTCAGGGAATGAGACCGAAGAGCAGAGCTGAGGAAGCCAGTCCCCACTTCATGGCTTTAAGTGCTATCATGGACTCTCTTGAGGTACAACAAGAAGTTATGAACCTAGTCCAAATGTTTTATCACAAGATCAATAACAGTCTCTCACTGATTGCAGTTCACTTTTACTTCAGACCTTACAAGCAATGACTAACACAAATCTGAGTTTTCATTACAATATGGACCAGGGCTCTGAGAAGAGGGGATGGGAATAAAACAGCGGCAGCTCTTACATCAATGGAGCAGCCCAGCAGTGACCCAGCTCGCAGAGCCTTCTGGATGATTTTGTACAGGTTTGGAGGAGCCTTCCTCAGCTCATAGGACTCAGCAATGCCTCCAGTAAAATCCTCAAATGCTTCTATAGTGGAGCCTCCCGTGAGAGCTTCGTAAGAGCCATTCAACCTATGAAGAGACAGCAGAGCAGTATAAAGGGTAATCTCCACTCACAAGCATTGGCACTGAAGAAAGAAGGGTTTGCAATTCAGCATCCTTTGGGCCTTCTGATCATCTGCATGACTTGGGGCACCAGAAGTAAAGAAACTTGGAACAGAAGGTTGGTAGTGCCTGTTACAGACGTAGGGTAAACTAAAGATGGGCGGAAGAGAGACTGGTTTGGGTGAAGTACACCATGCTTCACATCGTGCTTGATCAGTCAGGTGTCCCCCAACCAGGAACGCTGCCTCTCAGGAGGCTGCTTACTTGGCGTAGGCCTTCTCCAGAAGGGCGCTCCAGAACTCGCTGCCCTCCTCCGAGTGCACGAAGAGCAGCTCGCCATTCTTGGTGGGCAACCGGTCATCAACCACAACGTCCACCCACTCCCCGTACTGCCAGAACTGAAGGAAAGAAGAGAGAAGTCCCTGATCAGGGCTGGTATGTCTATAATGGCTCCATAGCACCACCTTCCTGCCCCTGTTTAACACGGATTCATGTGCTGCTCTTTCTGTCTTGAGGCTTCTCACTGTCATCCACAAGCGCCTGTCATCTCTTAGACAAGGCACTATGCACTGTCCATGTTGGGCAACTACTTCCTTGTAATAGAAGGAAGATCTCCCCCTTTCTATCCTTGTGAGACACCAAGGGACTAAAGACCAAAAAGCTGCTTTCAGCTAAACATGGGCATATTCTCTTTTATTCACAATCTGCTAATCACACAGGTACCTGGAAATGAAAGATCCCAGCGTAGTCCTCCTGGAAGCTCTGCGCCTTGGGAACAACACGGTACAGAACATCTGGGTTCAGCGTGAGAGACGCAATAGCAGCAAGCAGCCAGCAGTCACCTGAAACACACAAGGTCCAAAACACAATGGTTCATTAATGGGGTTTTGTCAAGCTGATCGTTATATCACACCCCTAGAATAAAATGCCAATATTACGCGCTTTTGCCACATGTAGCATTGGTTCGGCACTTCATTTTTGCTGTGTTTTTTTTGTCTCTTCAGCTCATTTTCTAACCACTCAGAGCTCAGATACCCCAGAGTCTCTGAAGATGATAATAGTGATAAATTTTATAGTTTAATTTGGTACTCTTTCCAAAGCTTTACTGTTTTGTTTGCTTTTCTCAATGAAGCTGTGAAAGCAGGATCCTCCTCTAAATGCTGTGCAAACAGGATTTTTGCATTCTTTGTAATGCCTTCAGGAAAAAAAGGGCATAGCCAGAGAGAAGAGATTTGAGGTACATTGTGTTACAAACCCTGGCTGAACAGTACTAAGCTAATGACTTGTGGTTCCTTCACCAGCCCTGAGCTGCCACAACCAGGAGAGGCTGGGGTTTAGGGGATGTCCAGCAAAGGCCAGGAGACCTGAGTTTTCACCAATGGGATTTTTATTTCTAGAGAAATAAAAATTTTTTGGAGAATGTTTGCATGACAGCAGGAAGATTTGGGTGGCTAGTGCCTTCTTTGAAGGTCTGAGCTTGGACCAAAGCTTGCAGCTAATATTACCTATTTCCCTCAGAGTCTGGTCCACTGGGAAGTCTGAAAGCAGGCGAGTGTTCTCTGGCCTGCAGGGTATCCTGGAAAGCACGGGCATGCATGGCTCTAGCTGGCGGCTGAGCTCCCTGTCTGGTGTGGACTGGAGGTTTGTGGGGCTTTTGTACCCTAAGTTGATACCCAGTGAAACTCGGTAATTCCTGGATTTTTACAGTATCTCAATATTTACATGCTGCAAGCACAAAGATGGAGCTGCTTCTGCACTTCTGTGGTTCTGTGATGCTTTCTTAGGTGTGCAGAAAGTTTGGGAAAATGGAGCCGCTCTGAAGGTACTAACACTTTCTTGGTTCCATGTCTAGATTTAGTTTCTCTGTGCAGCTGCACGTTCTGCAGAATGCCTCAGCAAATCAACTCTTCCTTGGGTGGAAATAAGCTAGTGGAGAAACCAGTGAAAGAGTTCAAACTGTAGCATGGCTCAATACCTCAGAGCAGGAGTTATCGCTTTATATTAACTTAGGCCTTATGTTGCAATGCCCCAGTGCATATAGTTTGTGGTGCTATGGAATAATTTGTATTACCAGGGATCTTACCCAGTGCTATGTGCTTTCTGTTCTGGGTATCTCTCCTGTTGGGAGATACCCAGATGCCTTATAAGAGCTGGACCAGGAACAACTGTTCCCAGTTAGAAGAGATTTGAGGAAGACCCGGAAAGTAGAGCCCTGAGCTTGATGGACTGTAACTCTTGTGTGTTGGGGACTGTTTGCTTTGGAATAGTATCCAAGGAATCAGTCCTGTGTGAGCCAGTCACTTGAGGTGGCTGTTGGGACATGGCTGTAAAAGCGTGACCTGATGTGGGAATGAGACCAGCTCATCCAGGTGATACCAGTGTGAAGGGAAGGCAGGGTGCTGCCATGGGAAGTGCTGCCAAGGCTCCCACGGGATTGCTCTGCACCTCTGGGGTAGCTGCGTTTGGGAACTCAGACTAAAAGGGGTTGGAAAATGGCTAGATTATCTGTTTCCCCCACCATTTGTGTTTCTTCTGAAATGAGATTAGAAACGCTCATCTCGTCCTATACACGTGAAGCTTGAAGAGGAAGTGTGAGGCGGGTCAAATGCGACTTGGGAGAGAAGCTGTTTGAGCCAAGAGCTCTTATGTGAAAGCTAAGATCAACTTGCTGAGGAGGAAATGAATTAAAATAAATGGCTCATTAAAAGTTTCAACTGCAAATAGCGAAAGTTGCTGCTTTGCAACTATCTGTGGAAGAGGGACTAGAGGCCTAGGCCTCTGGAGCAAATAGGAGCAAAACCTTCTCAAGCTCACCTTGAACTTAATTAAAGTGCTCACACTTGCAGTGAGACAGCTGTGTAAAATAAGCAAAATTGGGAGAGTACGTGGGGGTCAAAAGGTTTTAAGCACCTCTTCCCTTATCAAAATGTACCTGCAGGAAAACACAATACTGAAAGCCCTGAGACCTACTTTGCAGGCATTTCTCTGTGGCTTTCCTCAGTGTGTGCACATGCCTTGTGTTATTAGCACTGCTGTTCCCCCATGGAGAGGCAGAACAGCGGGGCCAGGTCTGGGGAAGAGCTCTCTGGAGGAGGCAGGTGAAGAGTCTTATAAAGGTGGAATTGAAACCCCTATTTCTGCAGCTATCCCCAGATTCTTGGCTGTGCTGGCTTTTCCTGGCCTGCCAGGAGACTCAGAGGGCTGTTTCAGAGTCCTTGCTGTGTCCCTCTGTGCCCTGGAAGGGCTAGTGTCCATAGGGGCTAGTGACAAAGTGCTGCACACAAGATGATGCATCTGGAAGGGCTTCCCCCTCCTCAGCTCAGGCATGTACAGCCAGCGAAAGGAAAGGGGTGTTTGTTGCACAGCTGCACCAAGGATTCAGTGAAATGGGAGGGTTTCCTTAAATATACTGTTTATTTCCTTGACTCAGAACAAAGCCATTTCGGACTCTCATCCCCATAGGATGCCAAATGCGGTGTGAAATCCTTTGCAACTGCCTACAGCATCAATGATCTTTTTAACATTTGGGTGAACGAGTGACATTGGTACAGACGCTTCTGCCTCCCACAAACATCCAATGCAATTTAACCTTCTGTGGAAGCATCTGGGGCAAGTCTGCCTGGAGTATTCATGGAAAGAACTCTATTGAAAGAATTGCAGTGCTGAATTTTGTCTTAAAAATTGCTTTTCTTGAGCAATGCAAAGTCTCATCTCTTAAACCTTACATGGGAGCCTAGTATCTTTGTATAAGCTATTGGCTGAACAAGTATTAACCAAGTCTTCAGAAATGAATGAGTTGGGAATTGGCTGTTGCACATTAACAAGGATGCAGGAATTTATCCGTACCAAGGAGCTTTCAGGATAAGATCTAAATTATGCTGCCTGCCTCTTACCTTGTACCCTGAAATGGGATGTTAGGCTAAAAGGAGGGCCTTTCTTCAACCTACTAGAGTAACAAATAGCTTGTTAGGAAAAAAAAAAAAAAAGTGCAAGCTGACAGTGCACATCCATTTTCTTAAAAGTTCAACACCATGTTGCCAGCAGCAGCTTTCAGAGTTTTATATATTTGTGCCTGCCTATGGTGCAACAGCATATGCTTCCTACCCCCGGTAAGGCAGCCTATGTGGGACCACTAAAACTTGTTGCGTTTCAGCTGCACGTTGCAAGTCACTTTTCCTTATGTGAGGAAACTGTTAGATTGCCTTCCTAAAAAGTGCATCTGGAATTTTTGGAGGAAGGGAAAATGAATTAAATATTTATTTAGAATGTATTTCCAACACAGTTATAGACAAACAAAATGGCAGCAACAAAAAGCACTTCTGTGTGCTTAAGTTCTTTAATTTTAAAAAATAAAGAAGTCTTCTCAGCATTAGCCCTACAAGGCTATGTCACATAAGCTGCTTTCTATTGAGTCTCACATTTCACCAACAGAATTTTGAGACAACTGCCAATTGCAACATTTGCTGCTGAATGTGCTAAAAAGGAGCCAGCTTGATTCTTGGACTAAAAGTCATTTGTAATGCTCATAAGATTCCTTTTTTATTATTATTATTTTTTAATTTGAATGAAAAATTCTGACCTTGAGTTTGTGACAGCAACATGAACCTCACTGTGCATATATTGACTTTGACTATTCGTACGCTGCAAATCAACTCGCCACCCGCTCACGGGGAGCTGCCCTGCTCTTTCCTGCACCGAGACGTTTACCCCAGCACTCTGCACACACAGAGGCCCTCAAGTCTGTCTCAGAACTGCTAAAAATTTAGCATTGCTTCCCAACCTCCGTGATGTTCTTGCGGCTGTCCCCCAAGTGAGACCTTCATCCTGTACGAGGATCCCCCGCTCCAGCCCAACGGGACCCTCCTGGCTTCCTGCTGGCCACCTGGCCCTGGGGGGACCTTCTGCCCTGTCAAAAAGAAAGTGCTTCGCAGCTGGGGTGGACCTGGAAAGCTGCATTACACTGGGAAGGTTTGGGTGTGTTTTCTTTTCCTTCAATTTCAAAGTGTGCCACTTGCTGCTTAAGACCTGCAAGCAACTCTGGGGTTAACTTACTCCGCTAGCTGTGAGGAAACTTCATAAGTCACCTTTAATAACTAAGAAAGACTATGCGGCTGTGTTTCAAGCTGTTACTAGGCTATCAAAAAGGTATAGTTCAAAGAGCGTTTAAAATATTTCAGGTCTTTCAAGTTCCCATCAAACTTCCCAAGCTGATACTCATCTGGCTTATGCTGTTGTCAAAGAAATAAGTTTAATGGAGTGAGACTAACTCTGGGTTTTCTTGTTCCTTTTGTTCATGTAAACCCAGACCTGCAGTGTTATTCTTAAAAGAAAAGAAACATGTCAGAAAAGATTATTAAAAATGGATTTTTATTTCCCTAAAGGACTTGTTAATAGGTCACATGCATGGTTTGTGCAAATATGTAACCAGAGTCTGTTCAATAGAAATGTTTTACATGAGGGCTTTAATAACAAGTACTTTGATGCTCAAGGTATTGGATCAAATACCAAAAAAGCATAGTGCACCTCAGTGATGTTAAGCAAATACCTAAGTAAAAGGCTAGTCCTGTGCCCATATCCTGAGGTTTGTTTTTGTAAAGGGCCAATGTGCGTAGAAGCGGTTGTAAACAGCCTTTCAGAAACAAAACTGGATTGTCTTTGCTCTCTTATTCTTTGCCCTCCTAGGAACCTGATTTTTTCCCCCCTGCGGTTATAGAGAATAGCAAGCTCTTCACAAAAGCAGAATCAGAAATTGGGGGCCTTTCTTGTGAGTTTGGGGGTAGCTTTCTGGAGCAGCATGTGGGGCTTCATCCCACACAGGATGCTGAGCTGGGAAGCCCCTGGAGCCGGCACTGAGCTGCCTGGAGCCAGTCCTGCTCCTACCACTCTTTGATAGATTTGGGCACTGCTCAATACTGAAAGCCTGTTGAGCCCCACAAAGGACAGGATTCCTTAGAGACATTCAAGAGGTGACAGAAATAATAAGGAGCTCGAGGTGTGTGCAGTCATTTTCTAGGCTTCTAGGTGAAGCACTGACCTCTTCTAATCCAAGATATGTATTCCTCAGTGCTTTAGCTTGCAAGCTCTTAAGGAAAATGAGGCTTTACTGCAGGATTTTTATTTTTTTAATGCTATTATAATACATCTTAAATCGGAGGTGACAAGAAATGTCGCTTTTATTACTTGTCAGAACAATTCTCCTAAAATACAGTAAGTGATTCCCCATACTCCACCCTGGCAACCACTGGATAAATATCCTTGAGCCAAGTGTATGTTTGGGCATCTCATATTTTTAGCACTAGGAACATAAGCATATACACTGGGTTTTAGGGGTTTTTTTGATTGCTTTAGTGGTGCCATGTTTACAGGAGCAGCACTGATGGCTCAGACACGGGGACACTGAGGTGAGGAGCACTACAGGCAGCAGCACGCGAACAGGAAGGGCTGTTCTCTGCGTTTCATCCATCAAACTCTCATGACCCGCATCTCCACGCTTCCGCCTCAGAATGGCAGCAGGAGCGACTGCTGCTGCCGCTATCTCCTGCAGCTGGGTTTTATCAGCAGGGCAGCTGGGAGAGGCTGCGATCCCAGCCTCAAAGTCCTTAGCCTGCCCATAGGGGAGCTGAGAGGATGTGGTGCATGAGGGATTTTTAAATTTAGCTTTGGAATTTTCTTCTTCCCAATAAAGTTCAGAATTTGCCTACTCACCCAGGGCTCCTTGGCAGATGTCTGTGCGAGTAGCTCCTCCAACAATAAACTGAGGGTTGGCGCATAGCTCCTGAAAAGGCACGTTTGGAAAGTATAGGTCATTCTTTCCGGTAAGAAAAAATCTTGTTCGTTGTTTCAGTGTGAAGTTCAAAAAATAGTAAACATTTCCAATATTTCTTAAAAATGTGTACTTCCTCCTTTCTCTGACTACAACAACGTGGCAGCGCTAAAGGGAAAACAGTACATCCTGAGGGGCAGTGAGCCAAATCCTGGAGCGCTTTCTACCTGGGACAAAGAAGACCGGAGGAGGGTGCCAAGGGAAGCCAGGGGAGCATGGAGGGTCACAGGCAACCCGTATCCCAGGGAGGGGCAAAACAAGGAAGGAGGAATGAAGCACGGCCAGAGCCAAGTGTCTGGGAAATGAAAGATCAGAGAAACAACGAGGCCTCTACCTTTTACAAAAGAACCTCAGCATCTAATCTTTTCTGATGGACACGGCTATTTCAAGGGGATATTATGTATAGGATATATGCAACTGAGTCCAGATGGATGCCCTTTAATTGCTAGAGGCAGCTTTAAGCAATATAAGGGGTTTTCTCTAAGCACTAGCTGGGTTTCCAGGGATGCACTCACCCGGCAGGGACACGGTGTGAGGACAAGGCTGTGTCTGACCATCGGCAGCTGCCGGGGGAGCCCCATTCAGACACCCTTGGGGTTTTGCACATAACCGTTCCAGAAGCAGATGCTCTTGAGCTCCATGGAGCTGGGCTGGGAAACTTAGGACAGAGAGGAGGGAAGTGGCTTCTCATGGAGCAATAGAGAGGCCTAAAAAAAGGCAAGGAAGAGCATGAAGGAATAGCAGGGAAGAGCATGAAGGAATAGCAGACGCTCAGGATCGGAAATTGGCATGCAAACAGGGCAAAGGCAGAGGGCTCTTACCGTGGGTCTCCTCCAGGTGATGCCCTGCGTGCTGGGGGAGTAGGGCCCCAGGTCGGCATAGCCCAGCGCTGAGGGGCAGGCAGGGAACTCGTCGTCCTTGAAGAGCGCGCCGGCCCGCAGGCACTGCTGCCGCAGGGCCTCATAGTCCTGGCGCAGGTAGCGGCTTGTGACGGGGCCAATACGGGCAGGCTGGGGTAACCTGCAGGGAGGAGGCACCTAGCGGCTCCCCCGCTATTTGCTTAAAGACCTGTGAGCTCCCTGCCCCTTCTCAAAACACCATCTCCACAGGGAGCACAAGGAAAGGCCGTGCTGCTGCCACTCCTGTTTGTGCAGTGACAGCCCATCCCGTCTCCAGTGAGCCCGGCCTGCAGAGTGGCCCTGCAGAGCCCCATGACACGCAATGCCTCCCGCCACAGGCCCAGCACAACCTGCCAGCTGAGCACGGAGTGGGGCAAAGGCCGGGAAGTGCAGGAACGAGCTGCTAGTTTAAATGGTCTTTAAACTACGTATGTCTTTGGAACACCTCAGGTTGCCCTGTCTCCTCACCTGGGAGGAATCTCCTCACCATGTTTCTGCCCACGGCAAAAACCACATCGCTTCCCCCGTCCATAAGAACAGGATCTTATCTCAGGCAGTGGAAATTTACCCATAGTATCTGGGGGCTTTTGGTGGCGCTTCCTACAAATAAAATGTGTACAGAGGGGAAAAAAAGAGACCTTGGGTGTAGCAATCTTTCTGGATCCCAAAACATGTGGTTCCCGCTCTTGTGATTCACTTTGTCCACACATGTAGGTAGAGGTTCCTGGCAAGGCGGCAGTGGGTATGTCCAGAGCCACAGCTTCCCATGGAGGCGGAGGGTTTCCCCGGCAAAGCCCCCATACCTCCGCACTCGGGGCTTCGGGAACGAGTGGCACCGCTGCTCCTTCGAGCTCAGCACACTCAGACAGGAGCTGTGGGGAGGAGGGAGAGCAAGCACGGGGTGGGAAACTCCTTGAGATAACAAGACCAAACAGAGGCTCGCCAGCTTGCCTGCCTGCAAATATTTGGAGAGCACAAATAGAAAAGTGGTATCCGCTCCGGCACAGGGAGGGGTTGCCGTTGTGCGGCCTGTCCCACATCTCCTCGTGTTTGGGAAGTGTATGCGGGCCGCGGTGGTCTCTGATGGAGAGGTTGACATGGTGACCACCCAACCAGCGTGCCAGCCTCCAGCTCCAGCTCCTGCTGCTGGTGTCAGGGCCGGCCCGAGGCTGCAGGAGCAGCTTTTCGTGTAGAAAATGATACACAAGCCCCATCTAGAGGTTGTAGAGCAGAGGGAGAGACGGCAGTTGTGGGGCTGACGGCAATAAGCGCTCGGGTGATGGTGGTGGGAAGCAGGGCTGGGGTTTTCCCGACTGCCTCGCCCTCGCACAAAACTACTGCTGAAAGTGGCCCGAGCACGCAGGGAAAAGCCACCGGGAAAGCTCCCGAAATGGCTCGGGTTTCCTCTGCTTCAGAGAACAGCGTGTTTTTGTCCAACTCTTCCCGTTTTCCTTTTCCCAGCTCCCGTGCCTGAAGATGATGAGGGAGGGAAAAGAGAGGAAGGGGGAAGTGCAGAACCTGGATGTCGTGTGTGTGGTTATTCTTTCACTGGAACACGTTTTCCACCCGGATGCAGGGAAGGGGAGGGTAGGTGCCGCATGCTGGTGGAGTCCCTCTGGAGGAGCCCCCCCGAGACAGGTGCTGGTCACACCTTAGGCCCCACGCACCCCCCTGCTCTGACTCTCCTCTAGGAGCTACTGGGCTACCAGGACATCCGGCCATGGTCCTGTGTAGTCTCAGCTGTTTCCCCGTATTTTGGAAATCCTACTTGGAAATCTGTCTACCATTCAGGGAGTATAATGCAATAAGCGAGACAATGGGTTGCTGTCCTCTGCTCCAGGCAGCGCAGCAGTCCAGGTGGGGACTCGGGTGCTTGGGGCCCCTGTGATTATTATTATTATTGTTACTGTTATTAGTGGGGTAGGGGACTCTCAGCGCAGAGATCGACACCGCTTGAGGCCGGTGCAGCTGAGCACGCACAGCACTCGTGACACCTCGGGGG
>NW_010583344.1:267334-280093 GCF_000705375.1 Tinamus guttatus | reverse complement strand
TCACACGGTTTAGCGGGTGGCACGTGTCGCTGCGCGGTGTCACACCGTTTAACGGGTAGCTTGAGTTGCGACGCGGTGTCACACTAACAGGTAGCTCGTGGCACCACGCAGTGTCACGCGGTCTAATGGGCAACTTGTGTCGTGTCACTTGCAGGAGCTGTGTGCCCGGCCCCAGTTCATAGCCGGCGGAGCCACCCGCACCGACATCTGCCAAGGAGCCCTAGGTAAGCGGCATTCCCGGGACGGCGCGGTGCCTTGTGTGTGTTGCGTGGCTGCTTCTTTCTTTTTCTGGCCATCGGAGCAGCCAGGATCTCCAGGAGGGGTGGGCGCTGGTCACTCCTAGGAGCCAGGAGGCGGCTGCTCCCGGTGAGGGCGGCGAGAAGGGACTCGCTGCTCTGGTTCTGGGTGCGTTTTGCTCCCCAGGCATTTCCTTGCCTAGCTGGAGCTCAAGGCTGGTGCCTGGGTGCTCGTCTTGGCCCGCGTCGGCTGGCAAAGAGGAGCTGTGGGAATGCGCGAGAGGAGAGAAGCTGAGGCGGAAGCAGCGAGTCTGGTAGCTGTTACGTGACCATGTGCAGAGAGAGCTTTCAGGATTGTAGTTTAGACTGACTGTGCAACCGAGGAAAGTATCTCAGTCTCTGGGCAGGGAAACATGACTAATATAGGCTGGGTTTTTTCCACTGTTATGCTTTCTCAGTGGAATTGGCAAAAAATCTGTGGATCTCTGTTTTCTGTCAGTGCAATAGTAGTGATATTGCTGCTTATTAGTTTCTAGTGTTGTTTCTGCTATTTGCATTTTGTTGTACAAAAATAAAGCAGTCAGGAAAGCTCATTTCAGAAGTTTTGTACTTACAACAGTTCTCTCAAAAGTCTTCCTGGCTGGTACTTCAATAATAAGATGCAATCAGTGTAAAAAGAGCCCTGAAAATCAAAATACCTTAGACAATGAATTTGCCTTTCCTTGTGCCCCAGTATCATCTGTGGTGTGGAGAGGGCCCCATCATGTATGTTGTGAAGTCCTCAGCGCATTGTCTGCATTCTCCCTTCAGAAGAAGGAGCTATGAGTTTGCTGCTAGCTGGGTCAGCCTCCTTCCATGCTCTCTCTCTGCCCAATATCTTGTCCCCAGGGACAAATGCTTTGGCATAATGCATGTTCCAGCACTTAATGCTTGTGCTGGCTACCTTTCCTCTCATTCTTGTTGTGAAACTTTGCAGCTAAAAGAGTTGTTCGATTTGAAACTGCAGTCTGTTGTAATTTCAGTCATTTTAACAGCTAGCACCCACAGAGATGTGGGTTTCTGCAGGCAGTTAGTTGCCTTTTGCCTTCACTAGGCTTCCAGTTTTTCTATCCTCACTGTGATTAAAGATTTGCAGCTTAACTTTCAAGCTGTGGAGTTGATGTTGCTGATGTCAAACTTAGTCTTGAATTGAGGAAATCATTTCTTTTCTGAGAGATGTTTGGACCAGAGTGTGGATACTTTCGTGAGGCTGTATGCCTCGTGGTGAAATTATTCCACCAAAGGATATGAATGAGCTCGCTGCTTGTTTTCTTTTTACCTCCTGAAACAATGTTTGAATAGGAAGCTGTCAGTGTTTTCCTCTGCTTCACTGTTTTAGATAGAATGAGCTATGACTGTGACTGGCCACACTATCTTCCTGTGAACCTGGGCAGGGTGGTGGTGTTCTGTCAGTTGCCAGTTCAACCGTTGATTAAAATTCGATGCTGTTGATCTTTTACCCAGTGCATTTGGATTGCTAAGTGCCCATATCGAATCTGTCCTTTTTCACCAAGTGACCCCTGCTGTACAGATGCAGTTTGTTGCCGCTGCTTAGTTTGACACCAGCATTGGAACTGAGACATTTGTTTAAGCTTTATTTACTTGAATTTTGTGTGCAGACACCAATGCCCTGTAACACTCTTGGAGGGTCGCACTGCGAGATGCCAGGTGCTCTTGGAAGGCTCTACTTCTTTTTATGTTACTTTTGTCCATAGAAAGCTTTTAGAGCCTCCTTACAGCTTCAATCAACAGGCTGCTGTCCCTGTGGAGTTTAGTGGCTATTGCTAGGCCAGTAAGAACATCCACAGGGATCAGCATCCCGACGCATGTGTTCCTGTTGCTGCAGAGGACGAAGGTCTCAGCGTGGCACGTGCCGTTGGACAGCTTCACCCGTCAATGAGCTGTAGTCCCAATCTTTTTAGCATCAGATCTTTGGCTTTTGGGCCAGAGGCAGCCCAAGTGTGAAGCCCAAGAGGCCCTTTGGTTATCGGCATGGGATAGCGGTTCGTTAGGTTCTCCAAGCTCCGTAGTTCTTCCCTTTGGGCTCTGGATAACCTGTGATTCTGTTTTTATTTGCTTTATAGAAGAGACTTAAAAACCAATATTTGGCATTGGGTTTGCAGTATCAGATCTGGAGCTAATTATGGTTCTTGGCTAAGACTGGCTGCAGATAGGATGTAGTGACTCACTGCAGCAGCAGAGAGGAGCCATCGCCGCTGCAGAAAGGAAACATATTCACCCTTAACCACATTCTTTGGAGGGGAGGTCACCATGGTATCACAACACTGGGGCGTACACAGTGCCCTATCTCTCATCTGCTGTTCAGACATAGGTGTCTCCTCCTTACATCAAGATGTATGGAACAAAATAATAGATTTCAGCAGCATGAATTTAGAAAATTAGATACGTGCTTTTCCCATGCTGGGGACTGCGGGGCTACAGGTGGGTTGCCACAGCCTCCTGTTTCTAATCAGGTAATTTCCCAGAGTTCTCAGTTATGATATAAATACATTCAGTTATTCAGTTAGTTATTAAGCTATAGCAGTGTTTTAAAATACTGATGTGTCCTCTGATTGGTTAAAGGTAAATTTATTTTTTTTTCTTTGAACTTACACTCTTATGGGGGCTGTGTAGTGACTGGAGGAGCAGCCTGGCAGTTCCGCACGTCCAGGTGCTTCATGGAGAAGCTCTGCCTCTCTTAGCTCTCCAAGGATGGTCGATTTTAAGCCAAACTCTTTATGGCTATTTAGGCATGCCTTGCAATTACTTTTTTTTGATATTCTTATTCCCAGCTGAAGACTGAGTAAACGGTGAATAAAATAGGAAGATAACGGCACCCAGGAAGCATGATAGAAAAGAGAAAGAAAGAAAGAAAAAAAACCCTACTTCCTATTAATATAAATAAACTCGCAGCCTGCTGTTACCCACTTTCCTAATAACTTTGTTCTGCTTGTTTTATTGTACATCTGCAAAAACTCCTCATGATTAACCTCGCCTTGCTAACAGTCCTGCCAGCCTTTGGGGAAACTCTAGTTACTTCCTTCTCTATTAAAGATTATTTGGATTATATTAAAGATTATTAAAGATTATTGGCCTGACTCTGCTCAGGCCTTCCTAGTGCAGCCTACACTGCAGGTAGCATCACAAGACCTGTTCTCATCCAGGCTTTGAATTATTATGTCTACTGCTAGTGATGATTCTTTTAAAGAGAGGGTCGATACCCTGACTGTTGCTACGCCTTTGAACATGGGAAGCAGCGGGTGGTGGGTCCCTGATGCATCTGCCTTTCAGCCTCAACAAGTCCTGCCCCAGAGTTGTCCGAGTTAAGGTCTGAGTCTGACACCAGTTTCTCCTTAGAAACCAGCAGAACGTTCAGCAGACAGTTTTTACAGCCAAGCAAGCTGTTCCTTTCTCTTCATCCTGCGTTAGCGGGGTAGCCAGAAAGTAAAGAAAATCCTGGATTCCCCATGAGGACTTTGAGGTCCTTGGAGGGGAGTTTCACCTCCCTGAGCTTCCAGAGACACAGTGTAGCAATGAGGGGTCTGTGCCCTGCACCTGGATGTCTGGCCAGCCTCATGACTGGTGCTTCCTGAGCTCCTGTACTCGTGTTGTAATGGTCATTTATCCTGTCTGTGCTGCTGCTCCTTTACAGAATAGAAATGCCAATATTTCTTCAAAAGAGGAGCAGGAGAACTGCTCTCTGAGCCACCTGGACCTTTCCTTTGCTGTTAATGGTATATTAGCCCATAATCTTTGTCATGTTTCCAGAATCTTCTGGCCCTTTCTCAGCAAGCACAATTCCCGTGCTGGGCAGTGTCCCTGAATGCACCTGAGGCTACACACCTTCCAGAGGGGGGTCTCAATGCTATGAAGGAAACTCCAGTAGGAGTTGATGTTTTACAGGGTGAGATGACCCTACTATGTTGCAGAGGAGGCAGGGGAAACAGTCTCATTGTATTGTAATCTGTTGGAGCAGAATGACATGGTGACTTCGTTGTTGGGGGAAAAAAATAATAAATGAGGAAAAAAAAAAGTTTTCCTATTTGAATACCTTCTCTGATGCAACGATTTCTCCATCACAATGCAAACAGTCAGATGTAGGGATGAAGGGAGGGCTTGTTTCTTCCCCCCTAGGTTATGGAATAGTAAAAGCATCTTAGGTATGAAAGAATATTGTGAAATTCCCCATCTTCTGCCTTTCTTGAGGTGTGCAAAGGACCACAGTACAAATGTCATCCCATGAGCTGTGAAAAGGATGGAGAACCTGGAGGGAGCTTCAAGTTGCTTACGTTCTTCCCAACGTTGACTGTGACGAGCACCCCAAGATTAAACCCAGTACCACGAGAGCAGCACCAGAGTTCATGCTCCCTGAGACTTTCTTACCGCCACCCCCTTGAAGCCAAACTTTTCCTTTGCGAGGTTTCAACCCTTCTTCTAAGGGAGGCAGTGACTATACAGGGCCCATGGTTTTGCTGGCCTCTGGCTGCTTCCTGTTTCTTGAAACACACACTGCAGGATTATTCTGGAGGATCAGCCCTATGCAAGACAGGAAAAAGCTGACATATAAATTCCTGCCTTTACAGGGCAAGGCGGAGGTAATGGTAATGAGCTTCGAAGCACAGTGTCTTGCTATGGGTTGGGGGAGTCTGGGGATCAGCTCTAATCTCTAATTACCTTGCTTATGTGCTACAGGAGGTACGTGCCTGAGCAGAAAGCTAATTGTGCTGTTAAAATAACAGTAGTTTCTTTAAATAATTACGAAAAATGGAGGTAGTGTTTATGTAGTTGCAGTCTCATTTCCCTCTGCTTTATAAGAGATGGTGTGGAAAAATACTACCCTAACAGCTCATACTGTGGTGGTGTGAGACACACAGACTTGGTGGATGTTGGCTCAGCCCCACCAAGGGTGGAGAGGTGTGTGGGACAGGGGAACAGTGCCTGCCTTGAGACCTGTCCTTGCTCTGGTGGCTACTGCCAGATCCTGGATGTTTGACTGAATTAGGAGGCCTCCAGCTAGTGCCTTCCAAAAAATAATATAAACGGAGCTCTTATTTGGTAGGAGTTTTGCGAGAAAACTTTGAGAGCTAGTCCCTAGGTCAAATCTCTGCACTGCAAGTCAATAAGCATTTATGAAACATGAAGGAAGGAAACGAAAACATGCTCTGCGTGTCAAAATATTGGTGTTGTGAGAGGAAACTGCACATGAGTTCCTGCATGTGTCCATAGGTCCTGCTCTTTGCCTTTTTCCCCCATGCTGTTTCCTAACCTGTAGATACTGAATTGAATTTTAAATTTTATTTCA
This sequence comes from Tinamus guttatus, assembly GCF_000705375.1. The sequence continues at coordinate 274,516 of NW_010583344.1, read as the reverse complement.
GATAGCCCAAGCATGGGTGATAACTGTACTGACAGGTCATAGAAAGCCCATTTCTCCCTCCCTTTTTGGCCAAATAGTTGTGTACATGCACTTGATCTGTCTTAGAGGGGAAACTAATGGGAGGGATCATCTTCTGAAATAGCTGTTATTGCTCACTTCTCAGAAATGAATCATCACCTTGGAAGTTCTGATGATCAATATGCAAGTAATAATGCATAATTCCCATGCTCTCCAAAACCAATAGTGTTTTCTGGTGTGCATCTTTTCTACAGGAGACTGTTGGCTCTTGGCAGCGATTGCATCTCTCACTCTCAATGAAGAAATTCTTGCCCGCGTCGTTCCCAAAGATCAGAGCTTCCAGGATAATTATGCGGGCATCTTCCACTTCCAGGTATGTGGAAGACTGGCTCTTGCCTTTACCCTGAATGTTGTTAGCCAGGAATCTGTGTCTGGTAGGTTGGACCTACATGGGTGGCATGTTTTGTGGGAAATCAAAGAGCTAGCTGGCATAAAATGGAGTACAAGGAGGTGGATGGTGGTGAAAGGAAGAATGCCTGCTAACAAAAGTACCAGGAGCAGGGACTTTCTTTGTGATCCTTCCTCCATTGGCAGATCCAACTGGGATCCTAACACGGATTCCTGTATAGTGCAGGCTAGGCTGCTTGCCAGTAGGCTTGTTTTTCTTGTAGGAAATCAGTATTAGCAGATGATATCCCTGTGACCTGAGTACACGGCATGGAGCAATCATGAGGTGTTCATGTTCTCCTTGCAGTTCTGGCAGTACGGGGAGTGGGTGGACGTTGTGGTTGACGACCGGCTGCCCACCAAGAACGGTGAGCTGCTCTTCGTGCACTCGGCGGAGGGCAGCGAGTTCTGGAGCGCCCTTCTGGAGAAGGCCTATGCCAAGTAAGTAGAGGAGAGGGCTGGCTTCTTCCCTATTCCATCTCCTCCTGCTTGTGCTTCCCACAGTGTCTGCAGCTAGAGGACAGGACATCAGGGATACTGATGTGTGTGTGTGTGTGTGTGTGTGTGTCCTTTCGTGCAGGCTGAATGGCTCCTATGAGGCGCTTTCTGGGGGCACCACAACTGAAGGCTTTGAGGACTTCACTGGTGGGATTGCAGAATGGTATGAGCTGCAGAAGGCACCACCCAACCTCTTCAAAATCATTCAGAAGGCTCTTCAAAAAGGCTCTCTCCTCGGCTGCTCTATTGACGTGAGTTAGTCTGGCCTGTTGCTAGACGCTGTGACCTTGCGGTCAGGTACACCTGGGCAGGGAGAGGGACCTGGTGCTTTGCTCAGGTGCTTTATAGCACACAGGATTTTCCCCATCTGTCTCTGGTGAAGATCAGGCCTCTGCTCTGCCTCCTGGCTGGAAAATTTGACCCAGGAGAGTAACAGAAGCATGTGCTCCTTCGGGGGTTATGTCCAAGAACAGGCTGAATCCCCCCCAGCTTCATCAGTCGACCTATAAACACCTTTTTTACACCTGAAGTTTTTGCTATTTCGTAAGTTTGTGGTAAAAAATTGTGCAAGGAATTCACTAGGGATCCTGATCTACATCTGTGCTCTAAGTAAAGCCTGTAGCTTGGCAGTATGGTGTTACAGGCTACCCGTTTTTGGCAAGCAAGCTGCTGCTAATGGCTTTTGTTGTGATACTCTCCGCACTCCCAAAAGAGATTAGATCTTAGTTACGCTTAAAGGGAAGGTAAACGTTTTACGAGAATTCCATCCACAATACACACCCAAATATTTCCTCCCATTTTTAAAGTCAAATCCGGGTTGCAAGAGAAGGAAGCTTCACATCAGGAAAATTATTTTGAGGAGGGCGGAATACGTCTCAGCTCCTGATTGTGTGCGGCGTGTGGCGTTTTCTAGGCTTGCTTCTCTATTTGGAGTCACTTAGGTGCCCTCCACAGCTGCGTGGGGAGCCAGCGCGTGCGTCGCCCTGCGAAGCGCCTGGGCTTGTGGGTGGCCACACGCACTGAGGTCTCTCTTGGCACTTCCAGATTTCCAGTGCGGCCGAGACGGAGGCCGTCACTTCCCAGAAGCTGGTGAAGGGACATGCGTACTCGGTGACAGGAGCAGAAGAGGTGAGTGCTGCATTGAGAGGGGAAGACGCAGCAGGCCCAGTGGTGGGGGACGGCCATGGCGTCTCCCTCAGAGCCGCCCTCTGCTCTCCAGCCTTGTCTGTCTTAAAGAATCAGAATTTCTGTTCCCTCCTGCCTGAAGCAGTAGTGTATGGTTCTCAGTGCCCACTTTGGGTGAACATGAATGTCACTTGTGCCCTCTGCTGGCATTGTACCCCTAGACATGCTTGCACAGTTGGTCCGCACACCCTTTGAGCATGTTTGGGTGGCGGGTTCTGCCTTTTTAGTGGTTGATTTTGCATGGGCTGTTTGAGGGTTTGGGCACCTTGGGGGGTTTTGCGTGGGGGGTATGTGGTGCCAGTGGGGTCGGCCTTTCTGTGCTGGGGCCTTCACGGTGACCTCTGTGTCTGGTCTTGAGGTGCAGGCGCTGCTTGTGCCCCAGGGACGCCTTCGATATTGGCGTGGCTGCTATTTCCGAGGGGTTGTTTTTTGGGTGGTGTTTTTGCTGGGGGGGCATCCTTGTATTTGCTATTTTGGATGGATTTTTTGCATGGGTGTTTTTTTTTTTTTTTTAAACAAGACATGGACAGGCATGGAAGCCTAGCCTGTCTCTAGGTTTTCTTTCCTCGTTTTGGTCCAGATGAACAAGCGAGGATTTGTATTTGTGTACGGCCTCATGTGTAGCCCTCAAAGGTTGACTCTGCTGTGTGCTCCACCTCCTGTGAGAAAGGTGGAAGGAAGCCCAGCACTGAGCCCCTGGGTAACTCTGCACCCACTTCTCACCCATCAGGTGAACTTCAGAGGCAGCCTGCAAAAGCTCATCAGAATCCGAAATCCTTGGGGTGAAGTGGAATGGACTGGAAAATGGAATGACAAGTGAGTGGATGGCTTGTGTGTGGCCAGCAGGTACACACCGTGAGGTGCAGTTGTGTTCCTGCCGTGCTCCATCTGCTCCTGGCCTCAAATTTCCCTTCACGTCACATCTGGGTATGCTCTGTCTGCGCTGCTCGTGCGGTGCTGCTCAGAGCTGTTCAAGAGGGCCAGGCACACCAGTGCCATCTCCCATGTAGGCTTCCCGGTACCCTGTGTCCCTCATGCAGAAACCTGCCCTTGTGTCAGATGCGATGATTTGGCTGCTGCTTGCTACAAGCCTCTGTGTAGTCTCTGCCTCTTTAACACCTGGGTTTAGTGGTGAACACTTGTTTTCTGAAAGGACATTCAAGCTCTATTTCTGTTTTTACACAGAAAACTAGAGTTTTTTCACTTCTGAGCTAGGCAGTATTTTCACTAGGCCGTCGTTTTTCCAAAGTAAAGCCTCATCACATGCAAGTCATCAGCATTCCCCTTCTGATCCTGATCTTGGGTATTTAAAACACAGGGCATCAAATATTCCCTATACCTTAGTGATGCTTTGATTTGAAAACTGTGGAGCTGCTATCAGCTAGATGTCATGGAACACTGCAGTCACGTACAGCAGCAAAAAAACAAAATCCTGGTGCCAAAACAGCTCCGTTAGGATTCGCCTTCTGCTGCTGCCTGGTTAATGTGGGTTTGTCTTTCAGCTGCCCAAACTGGAACGGTGTTGACCCTGTGGTGCGGGAGCAGCTGACTAGGAGACACGAAGATGGGGAATTTTGGTAGGTAGCACTGGGTTTCCACCTGATCTTGAAGGAACTGGCCTTTCCTCAGCTTTTTTTTTTTTTTTTTTTTTTCACATGAAGTACCTTCTCCCACCAGACTCTTAAAGATAAAAGAGCTAATTTGCCAAAAATCCCTAAACCCACACAGTGAAAGAGAGGAAGAGAGAAAAGGTGGTTTTATGAAAGGACTGTGGCATTGCTTCCCACAGGATGGCTTTCAATGACTTTCTGAGACATTACTCCCGCCTTGAGATCTGCAATTTGACTCCAGACACCCTGACAAGTGACAAGTACAAGAAGTGGAGTCTGCTGAAGCTGGATGGGAACTGGAGGCGAGGAGCCACTGCAGGGGGTTGCAGGAATTACCCAAGTAAGAACACACTGCTGCTGCAGTCCTTGTGGAAGCCTTTATTCCAGTTGGACTACCTTAGAAATGTGGGGTTACACATTTGCACCCAGAATCTCTTGGGTCAGGGTTGCCTGACCTGGGGAGCCCTGTCCCTTCCACAGTATCAGCACAAACTTCCTATCCTTGGCACTCACTTATTTGGAGTGCCCTATCCAGGAGGATATTCACCTGGGATATCTGGGGCTGATGTCCAGAAATACAAGTGTTTTGTAAATGTTGCTCCCTGATAGAGGATTTAGCTGTAGCTGGCAAGACGGAGGCTGGACACGGTGTTAGTTTTTCCTTCCCGTGTGCCAGTTTGGAAGTCAGAGCTGCATCTGTCCTAGCGGATGGATTTACATGTCGGGGGGGACGTTTGCTCTCAAAGAAGGCTCTGGTCAATTTGTGCAAATCCACTTCTTTCCCCAGACACTTTCTGGATGAATCCGCAGTACTTAATCAAGCTGGAAGAAGAAGATGGGGATCCTGATGATCCTGAGAAGGGCTGCACTTTCCTTATCGGCCTGATTCAGAAACACCGCAGGAAGCAGAGGAAGATGGGAGAGGACATGCACACTATTGGCTTTGCGATTTATGAGGCAAGTAAGGCAGTACCCAAGGGGGAAAGGAAAGGAAAGCCCACCCTGAAAACGGGGCAGTGCAGTTCGTAGCTGCTTCCTTGCTTGGCAGCCTAGCAGGAGAAGAAGCCTGGAGGCCTTGAGAGAGGTGTCTTTGTGGTGCTCTGCACAGTCCTCTGCAAGAGCAGACTTTCCACTAAAATTCGGCAGGGTTGAGCTGGCCACACACTGCAGCAAGGAAAATTCCACTTAAATGTTTGGAAAAATGTCCTCCACCAAGAGAGTAGTCAAGCACAAGAACGGGTGCCCGGGGAGCTTAGGGAATGTTGTTCTTGCAGTTGCTCAGTGCTAGACTGGTGAAGGTCTTGAGCAATCTGATCTGATACTGGCTTTGTTCTGAGTTGGTGGTTGGGACAGGTGACCTGTAGTGGTGCCTTCATATTGCTCAGTGCTTCTACATGCAGGAGCAGGAGAAGTGTTTACAAAAACTAAGTGCAGAAACTCAGTCTGAGCTTAACTTACACTGCTGTAAGGCAAAGAGGCAAAATAAGAGCAGCTGCAGTCAGGATCTGACCCAGGACACGATGCTGTCTGGGATAGTTGTGCTAGCGTGGAAAGCAGCCCAGCAGCAGGACCAGCCAAAGCATCTGTAACACTCATTCTGCTGCACTGAGGGTCAGAGATGTGTCTGTGGTAACTCTTCAGTCAAAACATTTAGAGGTTTGTTGTTCAGAGCTGCCAAGCAGAGACACTGGACTCAGCTGCTATTGGAAACAGGAATATTTTGTCCCCTCTATGTCCTCAGCTGCCATTCAGAACAGCAATGTTTTGTCCCCTTTATGCCTTCAAAGCATGCGGGTGGGCCCTCTAAAGAGCAATGAAAAGAAATAGCCCTAGAACAACTAACAAATAATTTATCCCTTCTCCTTGCAGGTGCCCCCAGAGGTATGTGGTGTGAATTGGTGTTCAAGGTGCAGAGCTGGGGATAAGTGGCTTGGGGGAAGAATCTGTTGAGAGGATGCTCCTTCACTGACTGCACAGAGTCTAAAGTTAGAGGCTGCTTCTATCTGGAAGTGGGTCTGGGCTCCTGTTTGATTTTCAGAGCATCTGGGTAAGATGTAAGGGTAGGAGCTGTCTGTACTGCAGGAATTTGCCAAAGCTGCTGTGTTGCTGGTGCTCTACCAGCCCAGAACTGCACCTGCTTCCACAGAGCATGGCTGCTTTTTTTTCAGGTTTGCATAAAGTTCATGTTTGACACACAACTATATTCCACATAAGGGTTTAGTTCCCTTTCCTTCCTTATGTGTCTTTTTTTTTTTCTCCCTGTTTCTACCTGCAGCCAGTTACTAGCAGGCACTAGGGATCAGAGAGGTGTGTAGGGCACGGTGAGATGTGCAAGCAGCACAAGGCAGCTGCAGCACCTTGGAGCTGTTGCTTCTCAGAGGAACAAAAGAGGTCGAGCAAAATGCCAGGTAACATCCTGATGTGGCTGCCCGTACCTGAGAGGGTGCCCGCAGAAGGACCAGGCCCCCTCGCAGCTCCTGTGCTGCAGCTCCACAGCAACACACAGCTCCAGGATGCTCAAAGCATCACACAGCATAAGTTGCTGTAATGTAAAACCCGTTTTAGTTAAAACCCTTTTTTTTTTTTTTTTTTTTTTTTTTTTACCAGACAGAAATTCGTATAATCTCTGTTAATTAAGTTTCTTAGGCACTTTTTGAATGGTTTAGCAGTATTCTGACCGCTGCTCAACTCTTACCCTAGTGATCCAAAAAGCTGGTTTATATAAAAAAGAAACTCAAAAACAGTCCCTTGACTGTTTTCCACTGAAAGTGGAATTCTTTATCACACTGTCGCAATAGGTCTGACAAGTTTTGCATTCTTAAAAGCTTGGGAAGGCTACAAAGGGTAATTTCTGGACAGAGCATGTTGCTTCTAGGGCTAAGATATCTGACCTTGATAAACCCTGTGCAAAAGATGTTATACTCCAAATATGCTTTTATGAAGTGTAATACTTGTTTTACTCTTAAAGGACTCCAGAACTGAACTCGCTCAAGGCAGTCTGCTTTCATTGGCAGAGCTGAGCTGAACGCCCTGGTGCTACCAGCTATTGAGAGTAGAGAAATACAATAAATATTGTAAAACTTTAGCTTTAAACCTAAGAGTTTTTAAAGAAACATGGTTGGTGATAAGTTTGCCTTCACAAACTGATGATCTGTAAAGCTGTAAAGCTACTGTGACATGACAGCCTTTGCCCTCTTTTTCCTTTCCAAACTAATGTCTTTCTTTCCAGACTTAAGTAGTGATAATTCCTATTACATTCACAGTTCCTCAATGCAAATACATGCTAATTGTGGGGCTTTTCTGTTTCTCTGCTTTCCATAAGTTTTCCGGGCAGACAAATGTTCATCTGAGCAAAAACTTCTTCCTGACCAACAAAGCGAGGGAGAGGTCCAACACCTTCATCAACCTCCGGGAAGTGCTGAAC
>NW_010583344.1:216706-267322 GCF_000705375.1 Tinamus guttatus | reverse complement strand
GGGAGAGTACATCATTGTGCCCTCCACCTTTGAACCCGACAAGAACGGGGATTTCTGCCTCCGAGTCTTCTCTGAAAAAAATGCAGATTCCAAGTAGGTGGCTGTTGGGTAACTGCAGAGTTGTATGTGTGTGCAGTCTGTATGCAGCCTATACAGTGTGTTTTGGTTGACAGCCAGCAGAGAAAAGGGGCTGATCGGTGTGTTCACAGACACCCTTTGATCCGGAATCTGGGCTCTGCTGCCCTGGGATGGCTGGAGAGGGTCGTCTTCTCCTAGCAGAGGGATGAAACCTGGACTCTGCACAAGGCACCGGGTGCCAGAAGGGACCTCTCCCTGTGAGCAACAGTCAGAACCTGTTGGCACCTCAAGGGAAGGGGTTGTGTTAGTTCTGGTTTGTCCCTGGACAGCCTGGCCTTACTATGTCCTGTCCCAGCGTTAAGCACCCTTGGAATTGACTGTATCCTGAGAGAAGCCCACAGGACCTGCCCAAAGGGGAGAAATGTCCTTGGCTCTAGTGACTGTGCCTTGGATGAACAGAAGGATTGAGAGCTTGTGAGGGTATTTTGTGTTTAATTCCACTTTTTTGCCTCAGTGCCTGTCTGGAAACAGAAGCAATAGAGAAACTGTTTCCCTGTATGCAACAGAAGAAAGTTTGAGTGAACACAGCAAGAAGGAATGTTTTATTTTATTCTCATCCCTGGCTGGGCAGGCAGCCCAGTAGCTGCGCTGTAACCACAGCACAGCAAGCCCCACAGGATGGCAGTAGAGGAGATGCTAAATGTATGTGTTTTCTGATGTCTGTGAATACATTAATCAGGACAAATGATCTCACCCTTTTGAAATCATGCTGAAAAAGTTAAAGGTACTTGTTCAGCTAAATAATATCTTTGATAAAATCAGGAAGGGTTTTAATGGAACTGGATAAAAACATGCTGTTAGCCATGAAGCCATGAGGAAAGTTCAGATGCGTCGTAGCTTAAAGATCAGTCAGGCTGGGCTCTTAGGAAGGGGTCTTCCCCTTGGATCTGCCAAATCCATACCCTAATTCTAAGCAAGCACAAGCCTTTCTGCTCCGCAGTAATCCTCCCTAACACATTTTCTTTGGTGGTGAGAAGAGCAGGTCCGTGGCTGAGCAAAGGCGCGCTGCGTTTTTGCTGAGCCCGTAGCCATCCCTATGCTCCCCCTGCAGCAGGTGACAAGCAGCAGCGTGACACGCTCCTCCCTGGGGTCTGTGCACAGGCCTGAGGACGTGGGCGCCAGGCTGGGCGTCCTGTTTGAGTCGCCTGCACAGAGTGTGGGTGCCTGGGAACGCCACGGCTGCAGCCAGCGCGGGGTGCCCGGCAGGACCTGCGCTTGAATCCTCCAGCAGCCTCGAGGCTTTGAATGCTCATCACTGTTACCAGAATTTAAAGTGTTCCTCCTTAACTGTAACTTTAAGCAAGGGCATCAGAAAAGTGACTTTTTCTGTGGTTTTAACATCAGTCTATTTTTTTTTTCCTAGGGTTATAGATGATGAAATTGAAGCCACTTTTGAAGAGGTATATCTTAAGTTAAATATTGTAAAATGAGATAATTTTGTTGTAGATACATGGGGTTGGATTAGCCTGTGCCCAGCACAGTACAGCGGAGTGGTATTTTTCTATAAACATTATCAAGAACCTTGGAAACAGCTCTTTGGATATCCCCACTTGAATGTGCAGCAAAGACCATGGCAACATGACAAGCAGTATTGCTGCAGGTGAGCTTAGGCTTTTCAGGTACGAGGTTGGTCACTGGCTGCAGAGTAACTGAAGCCAAAGGAAATTCCCTTTGCTCCCCAGCCAGAGATTCCAGCATCCTGTGGGCTTAGGAATCCCTGTAGCCGTGTATGTTTTGCATGCAGTGTTGCCTCCATGAGTAAGTGGTAGCTCGCGTGTGTTTAGTCTTGTCAAAGTTGAGAATCTCACCTCCTAGTGCACCGTGTTATAATGTCTATCACTTTGTGTGGTATTTGCAAGGTGAGAACTTACATTTTGCTTGTTTTTCCGAGTGCAGGCAGCTGGTTCAGCAGTAGTAGCAGGAGTGAAGTTCGAGGCTTGGTTGTTTGGGTTTTTTGAGAGGGATAAAATAAAGACTTAATTTGATAATTGATTTTTCTTTTTTTTTTCTTTGAAGTAAAAGCCATTAGAAAATAAGAACTGATTTCTGCAGTGTTTGTAGCACCAGCATTTTGAGGAGTCCTGAAAATAAAGCTGATTATAATCAAAGCAAAATTCCTGTGTACCTTCAAGTTTGCAGTTTGAATTGCATTGTTTTAGTAGAGGCAAGGATATGCATTAGATACATCTCTGACCGGAAAATTCCAGCTTTCAGTATCTTGCATTTCTCTTTTGTAGACGGAAATCAGTGAAGATGACATTGAGCCCAGTTTTAAGAAACTCTTTGGGCAGCTAGCAGGAAGTGTGAGTATTCTCTGTTCTATCTTGCTGGTAGCTGGAATAAGAGAGCTCCCTTTCGCAGGGCACAGTTTGATTCCTGGGTGAATCAAACATATGTATGTGACAGCGCGCACAGCAGCTGTGCAGTTACCCACCTACTCCTAGTACAGACTTCTTGGCGCCCCTGGCAAGCAATCTCCAGCCCCTCTGAGCTGCAGAGCTGGCTCTGGTCCCTGCAGGGGGGTCTTGCAGGCAGCACGGTCAGTGTGTGCACACGGAGGCACGCGGTGCCTCTCGGAGCCAGCATGCGGCGGGGTCCCTCTCCCCCCGGGCTTGGCCACATCCAGACTGTGCAGTGACTCCCCCGGGAGACCTGGCAGGGAGGCAGGACTGGCAGAGTGCAGGGCCTGCACCATGTGGCATGTGACACTGCATGGCAGCAACTCCCAGGGGATGCTCAGACGTGGCAAACTCACTTGGAGGTATCTAGAGGCTGCTCAGGAAATGGTGTCTGCATCCCCACTTACCAAACTTTGCTTTTATTTTCCCCTTTTCCCCAGGATGCGGAGATCTCCGCCTTCGAACTGCGCAGTATCTTGAATAAAATCATGGCCAAACGTAAGTACCTTCCCAGCTGTGCTTCGCTGGCTGCTGGCGAGTTACAGGGTGGACACCAGAGCACCGAGAGCACGGAGCTGTGCGGGGCCAGATCACTGGCCTCTGCTGCAGACCTGCCGCTCGTCCTCTCTGCACTGCCAGGGCCTCTGCCCCGCTCCTCGGAGGCTGCAGAAATGCAGAACCCTGAGTTGAAGGGGGGTTTTGCAGGATGTCCCTCTCATGTGAAACAAGAACCACCTGCGGGTTTTGCTCTTGTGTCCTCCCACCTGAAGCTCTCTGTTGCCTCCAACTCCTGACCGCAGCACTGGGGGGGTAAACACCACCCCCCTTCCCAGGCAGATGAGAAGGACCAGAGGTGGTATCTTGCCTCAGCAGGGGCCACTGCGCAACGTAGACTTCTTTCCTCTTCTGGCATTTGAGGGAAATTGTAGGATTTTCTACGAGCAGTTGTACGTGTGCCCATCCCCACCGTGCGCAGGTCTCTTGTATGAGGTACTTGCTGCTTGCAAAGGCTTCAGATGACACAAGCAGCTCCCATCCCCTGCTGCTTACTCCACTGTGACAGAGGTAGAGCAGAAGGCCTGTTCTCCATTGTCATTGAGTGAATAGCAGGGGTATTGCAAACAAGATTTTACCTTATGTAATAGCAAAAAACACTTCAAAATGAAATTATTTTGCTAGCTGTAAAGTCACTGAAGATGCAGAAACAAATGAGGGCTGCGCGTGCGCGCTGCAGTTGCAGAGTTCCCAGGCTCCTTGAGCAGGTGCTGTGCTCCAGCACCCAACAGCAACCGTGCCTGTGCTCTCCCTTCACAGGCCAGGATATTAAATCGGACGGCTTCAGTATTGAGACGTGCAAAATCATGGTTGATCTGCTGGACGTATCCTGCACGGCTGCCCCGAGGCACCGCGCTCCTCCCGCGCTGCAGCGGCCGAGCTGCTGCCTTTCTAGCGGCAGCCCCGACATGGGCTGCGAGGGGACTCTGGAGGAGAAGAGGCCGGATTCTCCGTGCGCGGAAACGGCAGCTCTCGCTATTGCTGCTGCCTGGGACCGCCTCAGAAGTCCCTCCTCAGAGGGGATCAGCTGCTTTGAAGTCCTGCGCGCTGCTCCACTTTGGTTTAGCTGGTGACAGTGAGGGTGGTGCTGGGGAAAGGCAGCAGACAGCCCTGGCGGAGGGACTTTGAACACGCACATCTGGGTGCTCCTGCCCGCTTTGCTCTTTTCTTTTTTCTCCTGTTCTGCAATGGTTAGTTTTGGAAAGGACCTTTTAAAGCCATAGGGACTTTGAAAATACGGCAGACAAGCAGCAGGAAGTGAGGCCTCGTGCTGGGCTTTTTGGAGCTGCTGCTCTGAAGAATAAGGGCAAAAGCGTAGGATGAGCCATTCCAGTCTGAGAATAGTTGTGCTCAGTTTGTCCAAGAAGTGGGAGTAAAATTGCATAGTCAGAAAAAGGAGAAACTACCACAACAAGATGAATTTCTGCTATAATTTGCTGTAAAATGGGGCAGCGGCTAAGGACCTACCAGCAGTTCTGGGGAGAGAGGCAATGACAGGGTTCTTCTGTTGCTTCAAAAACTTAAAATTGGGTAATTAAATAGCAGGCCTGCTTACGGCTGGGGCCTCTTTAGCCCATGGCTCCTGTAACTGCCCTGAGCCACTATGCAGAACAAAATGGCATCATCTCTGCTCTTCTGTGCATGCAGGAAAAGGGCAAAGAAAAGCCACAGAGAAGCAGAAAATTTGGAGAAATCATTGGTGCTTAAATGAATCAGTCAGCTACATCTTCTAGTACAGTCGTGTGCTCAACAGGATGGGGTGGTGAGAAACAGGCTTCACTGACAACTTGCATCCTTTTCTTTAATTGCAATTTTTTTAAGTTTAAGTCAATGTTGCCCCTCTATGCAAACCTGGCAGTGGAGGTGGGTGGGGGAGAACACCCTCCCTTCCTTCCAAAGAGATTACCTTGACTTCCCCAAGAACGACGGGAGCGGGAAGCTGGGGCTGAAGGAGTTCCACACCCTCTGGACAAAGATTCAGAAATACCAGGTGAGGCACAACCTTTTTGAGAGAAAATAAGACTGTAAAAGTGGTTGTGGACTGATTTGCTTCATACAATATACAGATGCTAGAGAGTATAGGTCTCAGTGTCTGTACGCAGCACCTTCCTAAATGGTCACCGCAAACGTATCTTTTATTCTGAGGGAGAAAAGGGCCTGTATCCAATCTGGTTGCTTCATTAAAAGAATTGAGTGTTTCTAAACCTGCTTTTAGATATTGGGGATCTAAATTTTAAATTTAGATCTCAGGGACGTATATGTGCGGGCCTCCTGCCAAGTGTTTTGAGCACTAGTAAGCAAAACTCAGGCTGTGATTTAAAATATTGGATTTCTGACTGAAGCCAAAACTCAGCTGAAACTGGTTGAGGCTCTGCATTATTGACTGCTTCGATTTGTTTTTTGTGTTCTGCAGAAAATTTACAGAGAAATTGATGTGGATCGATCCGGTACCATGAACTCATATGAGATGAGGAGAGCACTGGAAACAGCAGGTTTTCATCTTATTCTCTTTTTATGATTTCATCTGTTTCAGGCTAGCTGACAGATTTAGGCTTTTTTGTGTGTGTGTGGATTTGGTGTTTTTTGTATATTTGTTTGAATCCTTGGTATTTTATTCTAGGGTTCAAACTGAGCTGCCAGTTGCATCAAGTGATCGTGGCTCGCTTTGCTGACGAAGAGCTCATCATTGACTTTGATAACTTTGTCCGGTGTCTGATTCGGCTCGAAACGTTGTTCAGTGAGTACCCACTTCATCCCGAAACACACACTGGAACTGCTTGTTTTCAAATCCAGGCTCATTTCTGTAGGAAACTTCATACTGCTACCAAAGTCAGCTCAAAACCGAGGTATAAATCCCGCAGCTTGCTTGCACCCTGCTTCTAAAATCAGCTCTGACTGCTGGAGTGAAGCCAGAGGCTTTCATGCCAACAACTGTTGAGCTAAAAAAGAACTTTTTTTCTTTTCCAAAGGGTTTAAGAAATACTTTCAATATTGTAGATGGGCCCATTAAAGAACACGAATTCCCTTTGTAAAGTAGTTCTTGTACATTAGCACAGTTAAAACATTTCTCCTAGATGTGGATCTATATACTTTTTCCCAGTGTTTCCAGTTGTCCCATTCAGGCTTTGGTTGTAGACCATTTTCATAAACTTAGAATCTGGGAGTAAATTCTCTTTTGATCTGAAGCACAAGAGCCTATCTTTCTAATTGGGTCCTGCACTCATCCTCATCTGTGTTTTGTCTCATACTACAGAAATGTTCAGAAAACTGGATACGGAGAAAACTGGAGAAATAGAATTGAACCTTGTTACTGTAAGTGGATTTAGAGCTAAATGCCTGTCTCTGAGTGGGGTGGGAGCAACAGCAGGGACTGTCCTACCACAGGCTGATTCCTTAGGGCTGGCTGTCCATGAGCTCACACAGGGTAGGGCCTTTAATTACCCTGGGTATTACATGCAGCTTGAAGAAAGGTCACCCCTTTCTTAAAAAACAAAACACAAAACCAAACCTACATCAAATCTCACTCTCTAACAAGCTAGGTAAATTACTTTAACCAAAAGCCTCTCATCAGTTGCTTGTAGTGCTCTGGCTTAAAACCTGTGCAGGCCTCTTGTCCACTTCTTCAGTCAGAAGAGAGAAATTTCAGGGAGAAATGTCTATTTGGTGTCCACTCAAAAGGTCACCAAGTGTGCCCCCTGGCAACAACTATGCTAAAAAGGAACCAATAACCTACATGTGTTTTTTTTTTCACTTCGTGCCCCCTGGCAACAACTATGCTAAAAGGGAACCAATAAAGTGAAAAAAAACACATGTAGGTTATCTGTTGCATAAATGTAAGTTATTTCCTTCAGGACATAATAGCTCATTCCAAAGTTCACAAAGTGCATTTGTGGCCTTAATTTAAATGAGGTATAAGTTTAAATAGTTCAGGAAATATCATTCAAAATTACTTTTTCTAAGAATACTTAAGACTTTCCTCCTCATGCTAGAAATAGGAATGTACATAGTTGCAACAGGTATTTTTGCTAAACTTAACCTTGACTCATGTTTTCTTTTTTTGGTGTCTTTCTATCACATACAGTGGCTATGCTTTACTGTCATTTGAAGCACTGACAGCAGCTGAGGACATCTCAAAGATCACAGTCCCATGAGGAAAATCATGCAACATATCAGGGAAAAATAGTGGATATGCCTTAAATTATGAACAGGAACTTCTCACAGTTAAGGAAGCAGAGTTCCAGTTCAGCAATTGAAGAAACTGCAGCCTCATTTTAGAGCTGGGACAGTCTTTATCTACTATTATAGGTCATCTGTCCCAAAACTTTAACTTAGTAACTTTTGAAACGTAACTCAATGTAACTTTCAAAAATACTGCTTTGCTAATATCTTTGTATTTATTACATGGTATTTGACTTCCGGAAAAAAAAAAAGAATACTTATAAAGTGAGAGTGCGGGTCATTAAGTGCTTTGTGAATAAGAGCGCTGGCGCCTGTTCTCCTTGGTTGTTTGTATCTGCCACTAGAAGAAGAATGAGGCTGCATACCTTGTACTACAGGTGTTTAGGGTAGACATGCATCTCCGGTGGTTGCAGTCAAGTCCTACTTCAGGTCAAATATTCCTCAAAATATTTGAGTAGAAAATACTGGTGTGACTAAAATGAAGTCTTTTTCTCCTGCCCCTTGAGGTCTTCACAGCAGGAGCCTCTCTTGGCATCCTGTGCTCTCCAACACCTTCTTAAATTCCTGCACCCTGTTTATGTTCATTTGAAATATAAGTAATTACTTCCACTGTTGTGTTCTCATATGGTACAAACTTTCCTAAGTTGGTAAAGTTATAACTCCTACCTTCTTTGAGGTAGATCCTTGCAGTATATACACAGAAGTTCAGTTTCCAGGAAAAGTTTTTTTTAAGGAGAAAACAGCACCTGGATCCAAAATCATGAGGCAGTAGCAGATGCTCCGGCTGGATGTTGGTTACTGAAGCGGTAGCAGCCTGATACTTCCAAAGGCTAGAGACAATGAATTTTTCCAAGACTGCTGATTGATAGTGTATACCCTGTATTGTATGTATTAAAATTACATGGCTGTTAACAGAGATTCCTCACTACAGCTCAGTCCTGACCACTTGAGGAATTGCATCCTCTTTCCTACTAGCATTTTTCTGTATTTATGGGTGCATTTTCAGAAAACAGGAACTAGCAGCCTGAAGGTGAGGTAAACAGCTTTACAAAAATTCCCCTCAACGAAAGATTTGATCATGTAAAGTAACACTCCTGGGCCAATGATTACTCCTGAGCAGATGGATACAAAGGATAGGTCTGTAAGAAAGGTTTTATTTCAAAAATACTTGTACCAAGTCTTTCTTCTTACATGTGTTCCCCAGCTTCTAAGGTTAACAAAAGATACATGCAGCTAACAGATAAGGGCTAAGTTTTAAATGCAAAGAGTCAAGCCTGAGCTGGAACCACTCCTCCACCCTCAATACAGCAAGTAACAGACTGTTACCCTAGCAGAGCTGTACCTGTGTTGATGACACTGTCAGGTGCTCTAGCATTAAAAAGCTTGGCAGCACCCAGGAGTTAAGGCTCATGAGGAGAAAAAGAGTTTAATGGTATCACAGTCAAATAGAAACAAGGTGTCAGGACTACAGAGAGTTTCTACACTTAGTTTTCGAAGTACAAAAGACAATAAATACAGAAGGCTCTTTGTAAAAAGAGGAGTCTAAAACTACATTGTCTGGAATATAGCACATAATATTTTGAATACATGAAATTCCTAAGATGCTACAGCATTTTAAAAGTTATTGCTCAATACACTGGTCACATGGTTCTTACTGCTTGGATGCACTTCAACGTGGCTACTTCAACTAGTGTTCTGTTCACAGCACAAGCATTTGGGTGCTGCACACGTACTTTAGATGACTTTAGTTTCTCCCATCTGGAAAAAGCCTCAGAAAAAATGTGGACAAAGCCAGTCATCTGTTTCATGCTGCCTCCTTCACTGGGAACTTGAAAGCGTCCTTGTATTTATTGTGGAAAGATGTCATTTTTCCCCAGCATGTCAGAAAAATCAGAGTGGGTAGTTGAACATTAGTCTTGCTTAGACCAAACGTAGCAGTTTCATTTGCTTGTAGCCACTATTTCATCTTGGAAAATGCCCTTTTCCATTTGCTAATGCATCAATCCTTCATTTGTTTTCAAAGCACATTCTTCATAGCTTTCAAATTACATTGTCATTGAAATAAGTCTCATGATACTGGAACCAACACAATTTTTTTTTTTAAAGTCATTCATGATTAGTACTTCAAGAGTCTGGCTTCTGTACTAATTCAGGCCAAGCTTCTTTGTCTAGGTTTAATCCTTGGATACAGCTGAGGGTAAAACAGAAGAGAAATTTAAAATTTTAGTGCCTCAGAGCACTAACAGAAGTAGGTGGAGCATTCTTTGGGCAAGCTTAGAAGGTACTGACTGTGCAAGTACAAAAGCACAATTCTGGCAAAAGGAAGGCACTGAAAAGCAAGTAACAGAGAAACTTCAACATGGTCCATGTGGGTGGGCTAGGGAAGGTCGGTGGTTTCATAAGTCAAGAGACTTGACATTCAACGAACTTTTCCCCCCATTTACAAAAGGAAATAGGGAGGAGCTAAACTTTATTTTGCTTTCTGTAATGCTTAACAGCCATTACATAGCTACAGCTTTGGGCAAACTAGGAAGGTTGCGCTGCCTAAGGACCACGATGCTACAGGAGCTGTGTATAGTGAGTGGAGGGCTTGTAAATTCACGTAGGTAACTCAGTGGCCTTAAAGACACCCTTAAAGACATTCTTTATTCCAACAGGCACTAGAGACTTCCCCCTCCTACTCAGTTATTGATTAGGAGAAGATGAGAGGACTTCACCCCCAAGACCTGGCCTGGCCTGCGGCACCACCAGCAGGGATGCCAACCCAGTAGCGCTTTGGTATTTGGGCAATATCATTGCATTGTAAGAAGTCAGTGGTTGGGCAATATTATTGCTTTTGCTTCCAGAGCTCCTGCACAGGTCAGGAAGTGGGTGACCAGTGAGACTGGCAGAGAGAGAGATCATCTTATTCCCTTAGTTTTACTCATTGCACCTAACTGCAAAAGAATAGAGAAGCTGTGACAGAAATACAGCTCTATATAAGATCATATGAAGCTACCAAACATTCTTCTCTGGGCTGAACATCTTGGCCTGGATTTCAGCTGCCACATTACAAGTCTAGTAGTTACCTTCAAGAATAAGCAGAGGGCTTAGGCAGCAGCCAGCAGGTCACGCTGGGCATGGGAAACTCCCTGGGGACCTGTGGGGAGCGCGTGGGCCGGGCAGGATGAGCCGCCAGCCCCATGCAGACAACAAGGCCCTGGCTGGGCCCAGGTGGGCAGCGCTGCCACACGGGCTCCACTGAGGAACGATGCATTTGGAGAGCACATCTAAAAACTTATTTTGCACTAGACGTAGTTGCTCTGAAAGTCTAACCAGTTAGGAATAAGGTTCATTGGTATGAGGAAGAAGATTCATCTGCTTTCAAGCTTCACACCTCAATCAGCTGGAATTCGAGGGAGTTAGGAGGTTCTGCCTATGCTAAAGATTATCTCCTGCAGAAGGATATGTACTTCCTATATCCATATCCCATATCCATATATTTTGCTACTGGATATGTAGCAAAAAGCTTAATGGAGCTCTTACACATGTATCCACCTGCTGCGGTTTTCTAGCAACTCGGTCATAAGGAGAAATATGGGGAGGTAATTGAAAATACCTCCCAATATCCAGACACATGTGTGTGGTTTTTTTTTTTGTTTTTTTTTTTTTTTAAAAAAAAAGGTATTACAAAGAGGGGAAGGAAGGGAGAGGCCACTAACTTCAAAGCTTTTGACATATAGAAAAATATATTACTATTTAAAGAGCACAAGACAAAGCATTGTCAAATTTCTGTGAGATTTGGCAATCTGAGCTCTTTTTCCATACTAGAAAAAGAGAACTGTGGAATTTTGCAGTGTACTTGGCTTAAATTTCTATGTGAAACCAGCTCAGCACATAAGGTACACTACATTCCCCCCAAACAGCCAGAGAGGGACTATTAATACAGTCTGCACCAAGTATCCAAATAGTGGTAGTCAGCCACTCTGCCCAAGGCACGCAGCTCCCTGCCTGAATAAATGCAGGGCTTTAACTGCAACTACTGGACTTTGGAAACAGCCCCTAGCCTAGATGCATGAATCGAATCCTGCCAACTCTCCAGGCAGTGTCTTTGTGACCGTGGAGGAAGCACTCACCCCCAGCAGGTTGCGGGGCACGTAGCCCTCCTTGTCGTTCAGCCGTGCCCACCACCACTCGATTTCGTCTCCGTCCTCCCGGCGCAGGATCGTCATACAGTCCCCCTCCTTCATGGAGAGCTCATCGTCATTCTGGGCCTCATAATCCCACAGACAATAAATCACTCCTTTGTTCATTATGCCCATTTTCTCCTGGACTCCTGCAACATTAGAAAAAAAAAATCACAAAGCAGCTCAGTACAAAAACTGGATTCTGATCTCAGGCCACTGGAAAGAGGGGTACACTCTTACCAGACAGCAGCCAGGAAAAATACCTCAATTCCTATCACACCTTGCTATCAGTCTACTGAAAGTCATTCCTGGGAAAGTCATGAGGTACTTAGTCCTTGCACACCCAGAGTTCTTCCTTACCCTATATTCTTGAAACACGGTGTAAGCAGCAATCAATAAAAGGGGTCAGATTTTTAGGCCAGTGTTCAGGCTCCCTGCACATAAGTGCTGAGCAAGACATACTGGTTTGTGTTCTGAGCTCCCCAGGAATCTCTGTCTGCCAAAAGGAGATGGCAGCGCCTGCCTGTGTTGATCACCACCCTGCTGCTTGGTGAGAAGAGTCACTGATCCGCTCGGGCTCATCCTCTGCCCCCAGCACGTCCACACTCCTTACAGGCATCATTTAAAACCTGCTCGTTGTTAGAATCTGAATAAACATCTGTAGCTAAAGATGAAATATTCTCTCAGTACATACTTCTCAGCACATCAAAAAGGGCATTTTAATCAACTGCTATACAAACTTTCTCTTAGTTAATTACTCCATTTTAGATTAGTGAACCTTACTGTTTTTTGTTTGCTTTTTTTTCCTGTCTTCAGGAGGAAAGGGTATGTTGCACATCATATTACAAAATCTGTCATTTCCCTCCCCATCTTTTATTACAGCTAAGAATCCTATACAAGAGTTCATGTCTGCCAGGGGACATAGTTGTTCAAAGAAAGTTCTTCATTTCTGCATTGTAGCTCCTCAAAAATTGAGTTGCTTCCATGGCGTGCTTCAGTTCTTGAAGAAGCTTTCCTCATCCCCCTGCCAATTTGGTATAATTAAAAGTTTAGCAGAGGCTGGGGCTCTGCACACATGTAAAGGAAACTGGCACTGGGTATCAATACTGAGAGAAAGAGATCTACAGAGCAGATGAATAAAAAGAGAAATAATTTTTAAAAAAAAAAGGTTTTGAACCAGGGTAATGTCTTTAAGAGCCTGGTTATATTATTAAGTTCATTAAATCTTGAAAAGTGTAAGATGACATGGTTGCAACATAAGAGTGCTATTTCAATGTTAGGCGACTAATGGAGTACTTTAAACACACTTGCATTTCTTAGTGCTTTTCAGTATTGTTCATTCTTCACAACAAAGACAAATTAGGCAAATCAGTAATACTTCAAATGCTTCCCAGGCTGCACACCCAGGTTTTTCATCTCACAGGCAACAGGCCAGGTTTTAATGCAATATCTGCTCTAAATAGAGATACCCACACCCCAAACTTCCCTTACAGCAGGAAGGGCTCCACAGTGGGCGGATTTCTCACCATAACTGCAGAGAGCCAGAAACAGCCCCAGCAGTAAGATTCAGCTAATGGAACAATATGAGAATTCAGTAGCCAAGCAGCCCAAATATCAAGAGTCTTCAACACAGAAAGGATGGCAAGCCAGAGCCTTACGATCCTTTTGAGACCTACTGAAGAGACCTACTAAAAAGTATGTCATAACAATTTTTGACATAATAGTCACATACATATCTATATAAGTATATAATGTATTTCTATATTTAAATGGAAATGAAGATTTGACTATTCAGTGAGATAAAAAAAAATACCCCACAGACAAAAAGAATGTGTTTCTTCAGACTGTGCCCAGTTAAGCCATGGGTCTCCTTCCCATAGCAGGCTGCTTATATGAATTTAAGTATTCGACAAATTTCTGGAAAAAAATTCTCAAGACCCATTAAACAGGTTTTCTTCAGCTCTGACTCATAACATGCTTAAAACCAAACAAGAAGATAACCGATTAAACAGTACTATTTTTAACTTAGTCCTATATCTTCCTTGGACATTTGCTGTTGATGACCACCATACCATGAGAGCCTGGATACAAAATTGACTGGAACTTCACTTACCCCCAGGCTCAGGTGCTAGTCAGAGAGCCTCCCTCCTTTCCTAAGGAAATCTGTGTGTTGGCACCAAGGGATACACAGCCTGTCCAGCTGTCTGCAGGAAGGCTGCATTGAAACATACTGGCTGAGCAGCTTACCAGAACTCATGCTGCCCAGAGCTCCCACCAAACCAAAAAAGCTGCATTTTTCACTCTTACTACTCCAGCCTCTTACAGATAAATGAAAGCCCAACTGACAGGTGCCTATGCAGCAAGGCCTACATAAAAACCATAGAAAAATATTCTAATATCCTCCCTGATTTAATTGTCATCATACCCTGGAGGGAGTTCAGTCTATTAAAATAAGGAGATTCCTTGTAGCCTTACTATATGAATAAATTAAATGGGGGATTTCTTAATAAATGTCAGAAAATAAAAATGACTAAGTCCAATTCAATGCTTACAAACCCCTGGCAAGGCAGAAACTTGGAAATACCTTTCCTCGTTCTAAAAATTCATCTTAGGAAGTATTCCTCCATTTGAAGACATTAAGTAGTGTGTGTGTGAACTGCCTACTGAGCAATCCATGCCACCTTGGTGCATCAAGTAACACTCACCTGGGAAGATCTGCCTAATCATCGTCTCACACCAATGCACTCCCTGACGCAAGTGCTCAGTTCATTCGAGGGTTTTAATGCAGAGGAAAATTGCATTACTCAAATCACCTCTACAGGCTCAGCAGTTCCAGATGGACCTCACTCTCACAGTAAGCCACCTTAAAACCCTCTCTCTCCAAAGAGGAGCTTGAGACATGGGCAAAAGTCCGTGCAAACAACCACTCCCCATGCAACACCACCCTGAAAAGTCCCAGGTAAGGGACTGTTCACCCACCGTAGAGGAACTGGGAGCACTGTGTGTAGCCCTCCTCCATTTCTTCGCACTTGTCTGCGGCCGTCTGCATGTCGCTGTAGGTCATGGCGAACACGGCTGCGCCCGACTCCACCAGGAACTTGCACACCTGCACGTTATTGCAGGACGCTGCGCAGTGCAAGGGCGTCCTACAGGACGAGGAGAAAGGCAAGACCAAAGGCTGATGGCTGGCAGCCCAGCTCGTGGGCTCCTCGAGGCCTCCAGCAGGCAGCGGGGCAGCGCTGGCAGCCTCCTGCCCGCAGCAGGTAACCCAGCCTGCCAAGAACAACTGGCTTTCACAGTCAGCCAGAGGCTCCTGGAGCTGCCAGAGCCCTGCAGCTGGGTTTCTATATGGACTTCTAGTCATGCTACCCTTTTCTGATCCATGGAAAATTTAAGAACATTCACCATTGAGCTTTGAGACGTGATCTGGGAACGAGCACAGGCACCTACAGCTGTGGGATGACAAGCATCTTTACTCACAGCCTTGGGCACTTTTGTGGCAGGCAGAAAGACACAGCTCTCCCATAGCCCCTCAGTCAGTAAGCAATCCTTACAGACCCAAGAATTTGTAACCCAGCACCACTTCTGGCTTGGGAGTGTGGGTCAGGGAAGTGCTACTTAATTATCTGAGTACTGGACCCAAACACAAGAAGAATTTGCAGAGCTGGAAACTGCTCAGAGTGTGTGCAAGGCTGCACGCTAGCACACTTGGAGGGGAGGCATGCGGGGAATTCCAGAAAACAATTCATCATGTATAGATTGCCTTATACTTGCCTAATATCTCAAGGAAACAGATTTACCAACAGCCGTCTCCAGCCCGTCAGGCTGGAAATGCACAGTTAGTTTTGCCCTGTTTCATCCAAATACAAAACACTAGTATAGATCTGCCTATTTTCTCCTCTAGGCATTCTCACGTCACCCCACTGAGACCTGCTGCTGCGCTACTGTGGAAAAGTCATCAGCAGCCCTGCTGGTGCAAGCACAACTCTAAAGGCCTTTCTTTTTCTCCCCTCCCTACAAAGGAGTCTCCTCATGCTGCAGAAGTCAAATCCACCTCCCCAGGAGCCAAGAGCTTCAGAGCCTTCTGTTTTTGTCTTCTGACAGGCAAGAAGCTGGAGAGGGCAGCCCAGCACCACTGCTGCTGAGGTGGTTGCGGCCCCCAGGCTGCAGCTCTCTCAGGGGGGACACTCACAGGTTCCTAAAGGAAGCCTTACCATCCATCACTATCTGCAGCATTCACGTTCACACCAAACTGCACCAGGAACTTGACAATCTCCGTGTGCCCGGCACACACAGCGTTGTGCAGCGCCGTGATCCCTTCGTCATTGGGCATGCTAGGGTCTTCAACCTGTGCAACCGAGAAAGGAAACATTCACATTCTCACGAAGCTCTCTACAACTAACATCTCTACAAGTAGGAAAATTAGTTGTCTTGTTCTGAAATATAACTCTGAGCCTTATTTCTATATCGAACACAAGCAACAGGGAGAAAAATGACAGTAGTAACAAGTATCTCAAGAAGATTCACACGAGACCCTGAAGACTCCTTTTAACAGCAAGACGACAAACGTTAAGAGAAATATTTATATCGTCTTGGTAATTTAGTACAAGCATTTACAATAAGTCCCAAATATATGTATTTTGTTTACAGTTACGTAAGTGAATTTTGCTTGTCAAACACTTTGCTAACATGCTAGATAAGAAATGGAAAAAGCAGCCTGCAAATTTCCAGTCTCTACGCTAAATAACCAACGCAGATGCAACAGCTAAAATGAGCTGCTAGGTGGCCACTTCTGTTAGCATTTCTTCCCTCCTCACAAACAGATCTAGGCTGTGTGCCCTTAGTCTCTCATTCGAGTCTCAAGCAGCTTAGCTTTGACTTCCCCCTTGGAAGGGGGATGGCTACTCCTCCTCTTCCAAGGTAGAATTTGTACCTCATAAATTATTCTCTGCACGAGGTCAAACTCGCCCTCCAAAGATGAATCCAGAAGCAGGGCAAGGGGGTTGAATTTCACCCTCATCCCATGTGCAATTCTCTCGGAGCCAGTTTTACGCAAGTTTGTCCTCTTCCCCTGCAAAAAGGTAACACAAGTTACAGGTATTTTTGCTAGGAAAACAAGAATATAGAGTTGTTGATACAAGATTAACAACAGAAATGACCAGTTAAGGCAGTTTTACATGAAATTTAAAATATTCATACATTTGCTATTGTTCCTGGTCCCCTTCCCAGGATGAATACAGCAAATCTGGAATACTATGAAAGATCTTTGCCTCCATCTTAAGCAAAGGTCTCTGTTCAGGTCATAGGCAGAAATCATCTTGATCAAACACATCAAAATAATGAAATTACCAAATTTCTGAAGAGAAGAAGCATAACCGCAAACGTCCGTATCCAGATTGTTTTAGCACTAATTCTCACAGCTATGACAGAAACCATGAACCTGAAGACTCCACTCCATCTCTTTAAGCGCAGATGTTAAGTTGCTAATGTTTTGCTAAGTATAGCAGAGTTATTAATAGGAATAAAAACTGTTATGGAAAATGGTCAAGTATAGAATGACTGAAGATGCCCCCAGTGATCCTGGAAGGAAAGTGTTTCTCCAGCTCCACTTTCGCTCGGCCCCTTCCGCAGGGAACACGTGCCCATCAAGCCAGCACTCTACCCAGCTGCCTGTGCTGCAGTAATAAACACTATTCACAGGGCTATGCAAATTTCTGACAGATGTCCGAGCAAAGATGAATGGAAATGACTCATGTTCTGCAAGAGCAAACGTGAAGATAAGCTAGCAAAGACGAGATTCCCAGAATATACTCTTTCACCTGTTGATTTATACATAATGCCACAAGCACAGGCTTTTTAGGCAAGCAGCCTGTTAAGCACAACCCGAATATTTAAATGTGAAAGAAGTTGGGCCAGTTTGTTTCTTCTCATCCCCAAATTATTACAAAACCATGCAGACCGGAGTTCTTACAGCTTAGGAAGCTCTAGCTCTCAAGTCTGCTTGTAAAATGGAGCAAGGACAAAGTCTTAAGAGCAAAAAGAAAAACACGCAGTGACTATTTCATGCAGAAATTACAAGGGTAAAAAGCAGGCTTAAAACAATAGCGTATAAGAAATCCTTAAAAAAAAAAAAAAAAAAAAAAATCACACTTTTGTACATCAGCTTATTAAAATTCTACTCGTGATCGGTTTTAACAGAACTCTTCAAGGAGCTGAAAACATTAAGTATTCCTGTTCTGCAAGTGTGAAATAACACCACAGCACATGAACGGATGCCGACTCGCAAAATAAGCATCAAGACAGTAAAGTGGTGCCTACCCTTAGCCCAAAGGGACTTTACTTCGATGCAGCTTGAGAACTGACTCATGTCAAATTAAAGTTCCAGAGAAAAATTTGGAGAAAGCTTCAGTAAAGGAAGTGTAAGCAGTTGGCACCTACAAATGAGTTGTTAGAGTGGGACCAGGACAGGCTCTGTTCATCTTTCAAACAGCGCACTTACAAATAAACAAATATGACCGGGGATTCAGATAATTGATTTCCAGCTCACATCAACAATAGAGACAAATACTCCTGAAATTTGCAACTGTGCCTCAAAACTAGTTTCATTTACTCTTATGAGGTAATTAAATTTGAACGAGACTTCTATAAAAAATGCATTTTACAGACCTGAAGAGCTTTACTATTTGTGTAGCAATCTCAATTTGAAACTTTTCATTACTACCATTCATTCTAGAAACAACAGTCTTTTCTTTACTGTCAGTTCAATTTGGAGATAATAATACCAGACAAATAGGAGAGAAGTTTCTCTACAGTATCTGTTCTGTCTGTGCAACTAACTCTCCACATCCACTACAAGACGATGCAGGGAATTCCCTTGCAGAACTTGAACTGACTTATTTGTAGGTTAATACTTACTGGAGGCAAGGAAAACTGCCCAGTAACTTCAGGAGGCCGCATGTTGAACACGTCCTCCCCCAAACTCTCCGGTTCCCCTGACGGATATGGAGGCGGTGGGTATGGAGGATATTCCTCCATGTACACTTCCAATGGCAGTGAGGCTTCTAGGCTTGGCTCTTCCATTTTGGGTTGCATGAGCTCATCACTGTCCGACGCTCCTTCAGGGACAGTGTCCAAAGCTGCTGAGGGCAGAACCACCTCACTCTGATCCGCTGGTTCCGGTTCTGCTTCCTCGGCTATGGCTGGTTCTGGTGCGGAAGCAGCAGTTTCTTTTTCCGATTCTGCACTTAAGTAAGGATTGGGGATTTCTGTGGGGCTTTCGGGGCTGGTAGCTGATGTGGCCTGCTTGGACACATGGGACGGAGCTGAGATAGTCTCCATGGCAGCCAGAGTGGTCCTCTGATACAGCAGCTTCTGAATGTTAGGCCCATTGGGTCCTTCTGGCTCCGTAATGGAGCTCCGCTTCTTCAGCGGCCGGGGGGCATTGGACAGCTTCTTCCGCAGCGCCTCCAGATCAGCATCGCTCTGATTGCGGTACGGGTTGGACAAGAAAGGCAGCAGCTTGGTTGGGCTGAGGGGACGGGGAATTCGCTCTGTTTCGTGGTTCTCATGAGCGCTGGCTGTTGCCTCCACCTCAGGCTCCGGGCTGCCTGGCTTGCCTTGGAGGCTGGAATAGATGTTCTCCGCGGGCGGCAGCGGCATCGGCGCCCCGGCGCCCGCCATCACCGGCTTGCCATACACTGAAGAGCAGTGGGGAAAAGCAGGTGTGAGTATTCGATCAACAAACCTTACAAGAACATGCAGCCTGATTCACTTATCTAGGGTAAAGAGGCAGAATCCTAGAATTAACTGAACAGAACCAAACTGCTAGCCAGGTTTACCACTATCACTTAGATATCCTGCACTTTGTTAGAAAAGCAATATGCAATTTTCACGAACAACCCGAGATGCTTACACTGCCTCTAACGCACTCGGTTAACCAAGAGCAACGTTGCATGTGCAGATTGGGGGAATGCACACCCACCCCGAGACCTTATCCAGAGGACACCAGGGGACACCCGCTTACCGCTCGGGAAGTGCGGCCCTCTGCCCTGCGCCCGCGTCAGGGCGCTCTGCACGGCCTGCTGGAAGTTCTTCCCGGGAGTCTGCTGCTGCGTGTACATGCTGTAAATGGAACTGGCAGCCACCGTCTGAGGCTTTCGGAAGGGCGGCAGCGAGGCCTCCTTGGATGGCTGAGGGGTGAAAGGCCTCACGGCTGCTGCTGGAGGGCTCTCCTGTTTGGACGAGGGCAGAATCTGGTCCTGGCTCGAGGAAGGACCTGCTGGAGGCACAGAGATCCTCTGCTGTATCTGCTGGGAAGCGTGGGAGGGCTGCTGGGCTACTGCTTTTGGCTTGTTCCCCATAGCTACGACAGCTAACGGCAGCTTCTGTGGGTTTCCATCCAGCTTAGCATCAGAGGGTGGCAGATGGTTAGCTTGACCAAAGTAAGGCAAGTTTATCTGTTTTGGCTTAGTAGGGACTGGTGGTGGTACTTTTGTTATATTTTTATTGGCTGTCTGAAAGACAAAGAGTTAAATCATGGTTAAGCTGCAAAATAAGTTTTAGCAACCTGCTGGGAGAACCAGAGGCCACCGGGGATAACACAGTATCAAACAATTGCACCATCTCTGCAGTGCTGTTTACAATCTCATTTAGTAAACATGAAAAGACTTCTTGAAACATTTTATTTATAGTACCAAACTTTCAGTCTGTTCCCCTTAATTCCTTCTGCAACAGCTATGTTTAAAACAAATGATGGGTGTGCACAGCAATTCTCTAACGGTAGCTGAGAGGAATCTGCACTTGACTTTCAGTAGAGCACTTGATATCTTTCCAGTGTTCCTGTTACTTTGCCCCCTCCGCCCAAGCAAATAATGCACTTTTGCCAAGATTCAGGTGGGAAGTCTTGCTGCAAGCAAGCATCTGAAAGACACCGCTGAATTAAACAGTACAACAGGTGTCTACATGTTTAAAAGCCACCCCATAAATGCTTCTGTATATGTAAATTTTGGAAAAAACACACACATGCTAGCACCAAGTAACCCAGCCGTTTGTATGCAATCAGTCAATATGCAGGTTTTCCCCACAGCGAGTAGAGGGAAGGATTCTTAATGACAGGCTGACATTAAAAAGCATGGTGTTTTTTCCCCTTAGAAATATTCTATTGAAGGAAAACCGAGATATTTTTCAAAGAGCTTCTCTGGAGCAGTAAGCTGCACAGTGATGCCTGCCAGATGGGAAGCAGGAGGCACAGCTGCAGCCCGGAGCCGAGCAGCAGTGCCCATCTCCTGCCTACCTGGGCTTCTCGCAGGAGGTCCTCGCTGCTCTGGT
Organism: Tinamus guttatus; assembly: GCF_000705375.1. The sequence continues at coordinate 246,558 of NW_010583344.1, read as the reverse complement.
TCTTCCTCAGCGTGCCCAGCCCAGCAGACTGGTCCACGGAATCAAACATAGAAAACGGACGAACTTTCTTCTCTTTGTCTCGCAGAAAACTTTCTCCTTCAGCTGGTGTTACAGAAAGGAATATATACATATATTTTTAATGACAACACAATTGCAGGAATAAGGACCACTCTCTGTGCAGTAATGAGGACAACTTGTATGGGAGGTGCTTTTTGTGCATATCCTCCCCTTGCACTGACAGCCCAAGAGCATGTTGAGGGACTTTGCAAATTAAACAGCATATTTGCAGGCATTGGTTTCCGCCACTTGAAATAAGGCATTTTTAAAAATCCTGCCACTATCCCACCAAACCTGTATTGCATTTTTTTTTTTGGTCTACTCAAATATGTTCTGTGCATTAACACAAAGATTTTGGGAAATAGTTGTTATTAACTTGATTTTTCCACTCTTTAAATTTACCTTTAAATTTAAGCAGGAACTTACCTTGTCCTTCACTGATCACAATTCCTTTTGCTGAAGTCAAGGCTTGTCCTTGGCTAATGAGATTGTCTGCATTTGAACTACTCCAGTCCAGGGCAGATGGGGAAGGTTTTGAGCTGGGGACCACCGAGCCTAGGAGACAGTAAGTGGTTCAGGTTAACTTAAAATCGTATTTTGTTGACTCATTCATCCGTTGGCGGGGAAAGGTTTGTTTGTTTTTCCAAACACCAGGTCTGGACAGTAGAGACAGTAAACAAGTATCACATGTAGGTTAGCTGCTGTAAGCCCTGTCACTTTAATTTTGTTTTTAAATAATGAGAATGCAAAAAATAAGCACAGAAATAACCATGAAAGCAGCACCCACTGCACGTGTCTGCATTTTTAGGCATGCAGACAAAAAGTCTCTCTAGAATAGCTTTTTTCTAGTCAGTGTGGAACTTCCCTGGGCTATTTGGATGAGTAAAAGTGATGGGATGTTAAGAGGGGATCAGAAACAGGTAACATGTACTAAAACATATACAACACACACATATATACACACATATACACACACACACGTATACACATATACATAATTCCACTCTAGTAGTTTTAGTATCCACTAAAATGAAATAATTCCCCCCTTCTTCAGTGGCTGAACGATACTTGCACTGTGTAAAGGCTACTTCATATACACCTGTCACTACTGTAGTGGAGGAAGGAAAACATAAAATAAACAGAATTACTCTGCAGTCTCTGACTACGTTTTTCCTTCAGGAAGATCTAAGTTTCTCTTATCTCCCAGTGGGAAGGGGAGCCTTTTGCTCCCAAGAAAGTAAGGAAGCGATTGTTACCTCTCTCCAGCTTCTCCAGACTTTTATTCCCACTGAATCAAACCATATCTGTGCCAAAGAAAGGCACAGAAGGAAGCAGCCAAATCTCCGTTAATACCCTAAGCAGGGCACGTCAAGCCTCCTGTCAGGTGTTGCATTAGGTCTCTCCACAGCCATTCACCACTCATACATCACTTTTGACATATGCCATTTCCAAAATCCACAACCAAAAAGCTTTTTAAGTCCTGCCACCAGGCTGTTACTAGATGTGTGCTCGACCAGCTAGCTTCTAGAAACTTGAACAAAGCTGCATAATGGTTAGGAGTATAAAGAAAGATTGGTAATTTACAGAAGAATCCTCCTATATTCTATTCCTTCCACTTCAAATCACTCATTGATAAGATTATTTAAAACACACTGAATCGCATAACCTCACTGCTTAGAGCATATAGTCTTCGGATCTGACACCTCTTGCAGTGAGTAACATATCTAATAGTATTTTGTTAAAAAGAAAATTCACTGGTGGTAAGTTGGAAGAGAACAGGTCTGGGGAAGGATTATCAACTGCAAGTTACCTGCAGGAACTTTTGCTTGTGAACTGCTTCCAGCTCTCATGTTGGGCAGAGTTTGTGTTTTCAGGGGACCATCGGGTATCTGCAGAGCTTGCGTCCCATCTGAAAACGCTGGTTTCACCAAAAGTTCAGGTCTGGAAGTGATACGTGGCATAGTAGAGGACTGGATATAAGGACCTACTGCTGCCACTCGACTTGGAGCTGAAGCCACTGGCTGGGGCAAATTCCCATCTGAAGAAACCTGAAAAAAAGTAAGCAACGAAACAAAAAATAAAGTTATGCTGCAGCATCCATCTATACGAAGAGTTTGAACCAGAAGTCAAGAAGGATAAAACAACAGCAGAAAAGTTATATTCCAGTACTAAAAATGAAGCTTTTTAGGTTTTAATGTATATTAACATGCTGTTAAAATAATAATGTAAAATAAAAAAACCCAAAACAGCATTAAGAGCACTTGGCCAGAAGTTTGCCGATAAAGTAGATTAACATCGCATGCCGTGAAAAGTGCAAGACTCCCACCACATACAGATAAAGATAAGCACAGCATCTTGAACAGCATTCCCCACATGCAAATCTTGACTTCAGACCCCAGGGGCCACAAGGGAAGCGAGAGTTTTGTTGGGTTTTGTTATTAGAAAGTGCCCAGCACTTACTGGTACGTTCTCCTTCTGCTGCAGGGCTGCCTTCTTCTTCCAGAGGCGCTCTCGCAGCTCATTAACACGCTTGTCCATGACGGCCACCTCTGAGTTGCGCTTGTTGAGGCACTCCCGCTGCTGCTGCAGCTTGGCATTCTGCTCCTGGTTCAGTTTGTTCCGCAGCTGAATCCATTCACAGCGAGCAGGGGCGGGAGCGGGGGGGGGAAGGAGACCGGAGGAAAACAACAACAACAAAAATCAACACACATCAACTTTCAGGATGGGACACAGGAAATGGTAGCAGAGAGAAAGCTCTTAAAAGGTCCTGTCACTCTTGCAAACTCGGATTGTTTCCCTCCTCCTTCCCCCCTTTTCTCCAGAGAAAAGGGCAATTAATCTCCACATTTTGCTAAGGGCGAAAGTATACACGGGATGCTCCTCCTGCCTCACCCCTTGAGGGCAGCATGGCTGACGCTCCAGGGGCACTGGGACGAGCATGCAGCTCCGCCTGGGAGAGAGCAGCAGGGTTTCCTCGCAGTGAGGCGAGCAGCACCATAAACTTTCTCCGCCAGCAGACTCTTGGCTCTTCCCCAGCTCTCCCGTTACCTGCAGCTCCTTGTACAGGCGGTCGAGCTCGGCTACAGCCGACTGGTTGTCGTGGTAGCCGTCAATCCGGCCATTCTTCAGCATCTCGAGCTGCCTGGTGAGCTCTTCCACCTTGGACACGGCCAGCACCAGCTCGCGTTGCTTCTGCTGGAACAAGCTGTTCATCTGCTCGATCTCCTCCACTGGAGAGGGCGAGAGCCAGCACGCGGTGCTAAGCAGCAGCCCAGCCGCCTGCTCCCACCCCAGCCGCGCGCAGAACATGAGCCCAGGACCTAGTGAGGCCGTGCAAAGCCTGCCCGCGTGGAGGGAGGGCACAGGGAGCCAAGAAAGAAAGAAATAATGAAAGAAGAAAAAAGAACCACTCTTGGCTGAATTTCACCTGCAAGGCACACCGATGGCGTGGCAGCCTCCAAGGTTGGTGCTCAGCATGCTGAGCCCCCAGGTCTAAGGCAGCAGGACGAACTCAAGCAAGTGCCACAGCAAATACACACGGCTCCAAACCTCACCACTTTCACGTGCCCTTACCTTCTTTAAAACTGACACTTTTGTGCAGTACAACCCAAACAGATCACTCATTTTCCCCCAGAGAAAAATGTTTTTGCTTTTATCATAAAGCACCATGTATATTTTCATTTGAGCCCTACTGATATATAAAGGGGGGATTAAAAAAAAAAAAATAGAAAAACAAACCCAAAAAGAAAAAACAAAAAAACAAAAAACAACAACAAAAAACACAAACCTATTTTGACATTATGTCTGAAACAAGTATTTAATATAGAATAGTCAGTTGGCTGAACGACAGAACCCAAACACTAGTGTAGCCAGCTGGACACTAGTCTGGTTTCTGTAATTAAAAGGAAAATACACAGCCACTTTGGTCGTTAAGGCAGCTCTTGCATAAGAGGCAGTATGGACACCATGTGTCACTCCGCACACCCAACTTTGTTACAGGCCAAGAAAAGAATAACACTCTAAACATATGCAGGGTATTAGCACTGAGGATGGAAAGAGGTGCTGCGGTAAACAAAGGTATTTAAGGAAAGAACATTTAAGTAAGGAAGCAACCTACACTGAAGTACAAGAGCGGATACAGTAGGCTCAACACTGTGGAAATACACTGGACTCTCCCCAAAATGTAAAATAAGAAAATAAGAAAACGTATTTTCCTCCTTTAAGTCATTCAGGACTTCTTTTGACAAATACAAGGTGCAAGAATTAACACTTCTTGGTATTCTGTAAATAGCCCCACTGAAACATTTCAATCAAACAACAAAAAAAGTCAAAATCCAATGCTTTATGAAAAAAAAAAAACAAACAAAAAGACACCAACACAGAGGCTGGTTTCCTCACCTAGTTTGCCATTGCTCAGCCTTTTCTGCTCCACGTGGCCTTTCAGCGCTCTGACTTTCTTAAGTTTGGCTTCCTGATTCTCAGCAATCTCTTTCAGTCGCTTCAGTTTTTCCTGCTCAGCAGCTTGCTGTTGCTGCCGCTGATCTTGCTGCTTCAAGAATTTCAGGCGCTGCTCCTGCAGTTAAGAATTTTTTTTTTAAATGGGTCTTACAGCAAGGTACCGGCGGATGAAGTCTCAACATTTAAGTGCAGTCATAGCAGCTACCTCAGCCCGGTACCTGATCTCCCAAAGTGCCAACAGAAGCCTCTGAGAACAGGCAAGCAGGTACCAACACTGTTCCAATTCAACCCCAGGCACCACCGCTCTGTAGCGTGAGGACCTTCTGGGACAGACATGGTGCCCGTGTCTAACAGCCCTTAATAAGTTTTCCTTCCATTAAATTGTTCAAAAGCTTTTTAAGCCTTAAAAAATAGCATTTATGTTCAATAATCCTCAAAGCAATTTCCAGTTCCATTTAACCACTACTTAGTTCTTGAGTTACAAGAGCTAATACTTTTTTCTTCTCTTCCTTCTCTGTGCTGCTGAGTACTGTACAGATCTCCATCTTATGTCCCTCTTTTTTTCTCCCAGAACAATTTAACTCTCTATACAGAAGTATTTCCCTCCACCCCTTGCATTTCTTGTCATCACTTTTTCAAGCTTTGTTGTACATTCCTGAGATGGGGGAATCACTGCACATCACAGTTCTGAGATGTGATCATGTTGGGGCAATGCTCACTGCCACCGCAACACAGAGGAGCGCAAGAAATGGGAAAACCTTCCTACCCAGGGCCAAAAGCCTACAGCTCATGACCGACTGGACTGCATTTATGTAGTAGACAGACCCATACACCATCTCCAAGGATGGTGCAGCCTATCAGTCTCTACCCAGATCTCTGCAGCTTAGAGAGAAAAGGAGTTACGAGATCATCTGCAGCAACTACCTTTAAGTCACTGGCCATTGCAAATGGCTTCCAGTTCTGGAGAGAAGAGCTGCTTCTGCTGGAACTCCTAAGGCCTCCCCCAAGCATTCAACCAAAGATGAGCAGCCAAGACTACCACAGGTTGCTAATACTAGAACTGAACATTTCTTCCCAAAATCACCAGCCACATTTGGAAACACAGGCTCTTGTCAACTTGACTGAAAAAGGAAGGGCAAAAAGCAAGCCTGGTTTTTGGAGAAAATAAAGCAGCACCTGCAACGGATGCATGAGTTTGGAGTCAATCATATAGTGCAGAATGTCAGAAATAGACATTACAGCCCATGCCTAGAAAGCAACTGTATTATTTTCCCCTCAGAATCTATTTTTAATATTGCATCTGGTTTCAAAAAGGGAATGGAAGGCCTGTCTTTGGATCAAACTGTCCTTCCCAGATGCCTTTGCAGGGAGACATCTTCAAGGAAACACATTCTCCTGTAGGACACACAAAGAACATCTGCCTGCCAGGTGAACATCCAGACTCAAATATATCAACTTCCCTCCATCTCTTCTCAAATCTTGCACAGCTCCCTTTACAGAAAGTATATAAAAAAACATTCCTATTTCTGGTTTTATAGACAATGACCATGGTGATGTTACTAATAATTAAGACTTGTAGGTCTATCACCATCACTTGTGACTGAGTGAACAGCCAAGAGGTTTTTTGTTTGTTTGTTTGTTTAAAAAAAAAAAAAAGTTAGAAAAGGACTTTTGATATGCAACACTGACATCAGAGCTGAAACCGAGGACAAAATAATGCCTGGGCAGAATAGGCATGAACTTGGCTATTAAACTTGAAGTGAATACCCTTATCTTGCCAAGCTGATTAATTTCTCACAGTTATACTTCCATGTTTTTCATATCAGTTTTTACCACAGAACAGAAATAAAGATTTCTTGCCATTTTTAATGGGCCCCAGAGGGCCACTGCACCACTGTGCAGTTGCCACACAACCACTACAAAGCCAAGGTTTGAACTGCTTTGCTGAGATGTGTTCATTGAAAGCTAAGGCACCAAAACAGGTGCTAAATAATAAGGAAAAATACGCTTTCTGCAAATGGAGTCATACAAGATTGGGAAGGGAAACAAACGTGTACATTTGATTTTGAACGGAGCACAAGACAGGTGGCCTGGCACAGGGAGAGCAGCAGGACAGGATCTGCAGAGCAACCTGCTTCCCAGGCAAGGGCTCTCCGAAAGGCACGCGGCCGTGCAGATGGTGGCACGTGTGTCCCGACAGGTTGGTGGTTGAAGGTTCTCTCCCCATAGCCATGTTTTCAGTGGTATTTTTAAGAGCAGAATGTAGTGGCAAGGCCTAAGTTAAAAATGAAATCCAAGCTACAAATTCCACAGATGTGTTCAGACTATTTTTTTCCCTCTCATCAATTTAGGAACACCCCAAGTGCTTTCATTACCCTTTTTGTTGTTGTTCTACAGGCATTTTATAAATCACTCTCCTAGTGATTCTATCACACACACACCACCTTTTCCAGATGGCTATCCCAGACAACCAGACACACTGAACTGTATCAGGAAAAAACAAGGTATCATTACAGGGCAGTGTTACATGCAGGGACAAAAGCCCTGTTCTGTGAGGAAGCTGGTGAATGGCAGGTCACCACACAGAACACAAACAGGGGTGGCACAGCCACCGGGATGAATTGCCATATTAATGTCAGGAGCTCTAATCTTTTACTAAGCTGCATGGCCACTTATCACTGGCAATATTTTAAGGCCCTGCTACTGGATATTTATATAGGGAGCCAAAGCAAGGGAGGATTGTATTTATAAGGAAATGCAGTCCCCAGCCCTCCCTCTTCCTCACGCGACTCTTCCAACCTCTGTTCCGAGCTGGGAACAGCCTCATTCCAAGCCCACCTTGTTCGCCAGCATCTGCTGTTGAGCCTCGATTTGTTGCTGCTGGCGTGACGCCATCTCCTGAAGCTCAGCCAGCGTCATATCCATTCTTGGAGCACTGACCTGCCAACAAAAATCCAAAGCATGCTAATTCCAGAATTACTGACTTGGCAAGTGTGCAATTCAACACAGCTACTGTAGGAAAGTACAATTAAACAATTAAGTATATATACACACACAAAACACTGTATCCATACATATATGTACACCCTAAGTACCTAATAAAATAATTGCAAAGATATAGAATATCTACAAGCTAAAAGAATAAAACACTGTAAGGTTGCACAAATGCTTGCCCCATCCAGGCATACACATAAGTACGCACCTCCAAACACATTAACATATCAAGTGAAATCCCAGCAGTGCTTTTTAAAGGGGCTTTTCAGAACACATTATAACTAAGCTCAGCATGAATCAGCTTTGCCTGATTAAGCTCAGCACACTGCAGGATGGATCTGTTTGTAGGGATGTCATTGCAATTCAAAGCACTTCAAAATAAGTTGAAGAAAGTAGAGAGTTTAAATATAGAGGAAAAAACATCAAAAAGCAGCACTGTCATTATATTAGCTATCTGTTCACATCTTTCTTGAATCTAGTTTCAATCTTACATCCATAATTTATTCTTGGGCCAGAAGATACAATGACAACAGATTTGATGCTGAGACACTGAACTGGTCTCTACTCAAAACCTGGATGAATGGCAAGTCACTTCCCTGACAAGGTAAAGGCAGAAATTACCAGTAAACTGCAGGAAAAGGGGAGACAATCCTTGGATGTGAGTAGAGGGGAAAAACATGCCGAATTTACTGCTTGGAGATCACCCATGAAAACTCGGCACAGCCTTGTTCAAACTGCTTCCATCCAAACAGTTATCATATATACATGATTGTGACAGCTACTCTCTGGATAGCTTAGAGAGACCTTAAGAACTGAAAGCAAGGGTGAAAACTGTTAAAGTAGCTTTGTACAAGCCTAGAGCACTCATTAGGAATCTCTCAATAGCATCTCCTGCTTTCCAGGCTGGGGTTTGCACCAGGATCTCCAAGGAAGTCAAGTGTTTCAGCTGCACTGGCGGCTTTAACCAAGCACTTACCCCGTTCTCTATTCTTCGATCACCAGGCACCTTCACCCCATTCCTTTTCAAGGCTGGATCTTGAGTCCTTTGCACACTCCCTGGACATAAATACAGGACAGTCAAAGAAGGCAATATATGCTAGGATTTTTCTTATCCCCTTAGACAGAACATGCGGTAGGAAGGAGAGAGAACACAATCATTTTTTGTTTAGACTCTGAACATCTGTCCTTCCCATGCCGTTACCACCAAGCTAAGCTTCATGGAAAACACAAGATATTTTTATGAAGAGGCTGCTGTTCAATAGACTGGGTAATCTTGTCTACCGTAGAAAGGATTACAGGATATCCCTTTGCTTCTAATCAAGAAAGAAAAAGTAATCGATATTTCTGTAGGAGTCGCATTTACTAAAACAACAAGACAGCCTTGCCAGCATTTCATCCTCATGCAGTGAATTACAAAGCTTCCCTTTTAGTTCATGATTTTAGCCAGCAATGGTATAGGAAAAGTTAGTTGTTATCACTTCATGCAAAAAAGTTCAATGACTTACAAACAAGCTTGGATATATAAGTAACTTTGTCTCTACTTCCCATAAGAAATTTTACCTGAGTGTGGTCAATATTTATTTTAGAACATAGGACTGCTAAAAAAGATTCAAACAGCAAAAACTTCAACTAACAGTAGGTTGTTTCAATATTTTCCCTTGGTCAACAGGCTCTTGGTAAGTCTACATTACAGATGCACAATTATAAAACTACATTGCCCTCTGTACATGACAAAAAATACCTAGGTAATTCACAGAGGGGCACTTGGAGAAACGAGTGTCCCCTAAAACCAGCACCTAGAAGTTCTGATAGGCCTTTTCAACTGTCACCCTGAGAATACGAACAACAGTAGTTCATGGTTAGCCTTTTGTCATGAAAGATGCATCTTTTAATCTGATAGCTGATTCTTATAGAGCTTGTTCCCTTTACCATGATAGTCATTTCAAAAGCACACTCCTGGAAGACTCATAGGTAGTGCAGAGCTCCTACCTTTTCGTTTGCTCCTCCTAAAAAACAAACTGCTTAGTTAAGTTATGGCCAATAAGGTGTCAATAAACCTTCTATTATGGACATGGAGCATCCTAGACTTGAAAAACTACGATAAGATCCTTGGTAGGTAAACGCGGTATAGCTTTAACTTTTCATAAACTCATTCCATCACCATTACACAATTCAAATGTGAAGATATGCTTAGCCATTTTGTGACATGCTGGACACAACACTGCTTAACACAAACGCAGTATTTCTAAGACAGAGGAAGATTACTGAAGACCAAAGTAAAAAAAGAGAGAGAGAAGAACCCAATAGATTGATTTAAATGTTAATAAGAGTCTTGAAGATTCTGCTCAAGAGATTAACAGAAATGCATGGGAAAACCTTGCAAAGCAAAAACAAAGAAAAAGTTCTTTACAGAGCATATGGAATCATGTTCTTTAGAATAACAAGACATTCACAGAGCAAAAGACTTTTTTTTTTTGAATTCTACTACTAAAACTAACACAAATGCTTAGACTAGGAGCGAAACAGGAAAGACCTCTATCATTTGCCAAGTGCACAATGTTTCTCACCCTAGCTAAATATTACCCAGGAGAAACATACTGAGTGCACATAGTAAATCACATTACTAGACAACAGTTTAGTCACTAGAGTTTTTAAAAGAAGAGATTATATATTCCTTATTAGGAGGCCCTCAGAGCTAATACAGCTCTACTAAACTATTTAACATGTGATGGCCTTGGCTGCTGTAGTGACTACAAACTCTAGAAAAGCTGCAAAAGTTTCAACTCTGATTTAATGCTCCCAGGAGTGCCAAGTGCAGACAATCTCTCTGTAAAAATTAACCATGGTTCAAAGAGTATTAGCAGTTCTGCTTTTCTGTTAATAGCATTCTCTACTCATAAGAAAATGAATAATCAGACCAAAAAAAAAAGGCTGCAACATTGTACTGCCTATCACCTAAGAAAATGAATAATCAGACCAAAAAAGGGGCTGCAACATCGTATTGCCTATCACTATTAACGTCTTATATATGCAGTCTGGTTCATTAACCTTTGCTTAATGAAACTTAACTTACAAGGACAAACTGATCAATCAGCTGAGATGAACACCCACCTGCTTCCCGACAGGGAGAGCGTTCATGTCGAAGAAAGAATCGAACCTCATTTCTCTGCATCCCAAAGCGTTGCAGAATCTCCAACATCCGCTCATTATCAGCTACAGGACGCTCTGGAAAGGTGGAGAAACAGGCACGAGGTGACTCTCCAGCAAGGCCAAGTTGGCTATTACATCTGTGGGAAGCCAGGTCACATACAAAGACGAGCCAGTATCTGTTTGCTTTCACTTGAACTCCTGCCAGCACTCGGACATGGTACGCTTGCCCAACCCTTGTCCCCAGACCAGGCATTTTTACCTTTCCCTTAGAAGCAAAGGGTGGTACACAGCATTTCTCAGAACATGAACGCACACCTTTGAAAAGCAGATACAACCCTCGCAAAAGTTTTGCCCCAAAGACAGAATCTGTGGTACCATCGCAGCCGGAGAGGCAGCAAACAGGCCATGTAGGGCTTTTGCCACTGGTGCCTTAGTACCATGTCTGCAAATCATCTGAGCCACTCACCACTGCAGGAATCAAACTGGTGCTGGCTTTGCTCCGCTTCCACGGTCCCTCCCTCAGACAAACCTACCTCCTAGCGGCTCCGTCCTCCTCTGTCCCGATTCCTATGAGGAAGTCTTTATTTCCTATCCCAGTGAGAATTAGGATGAGAGATGCCAAAAGAAGCTATCAGAGAAGAATTTGTCTCTCCATGCCTGCTGAAGGACGTGCTTGTCTGCAGACCTTGCAGCCAGAATCAGGTAGAAGCACAAAATACTTGGAAAAGGCCCCAAGGCAACACTGAGTGCACCCCATCCTCAGCTGCTCTGAGCCATGACAGCGCTTTTCACTCCAAGCGCCCTAGAGCTGATATTAGCTAGAGATCTGGCCCATTACCATGGACAGCATTTGATGCATTTTGAGACACATATTTGAAAGAGCCTCATAAAGATGAACTGTCAGGACACACAGCTCAGAAGAAAGAAAGAAAATGCACTACTAAGTTACTTCAACACGAGCTGCTATTCTCAGACAGTTAAGATAAACTTGCTTAGAGTTATATGAATTCCACTGAATTTGTTTTCTGGTTCTTGTTCTGAAATTCAGGATTCAGTGCCACATCTCTAATTTCTAAGCCTTACTCATTTCCTTTTGATATTTCAAAAACCCAGTAGGAGTTTTCTACACACACCACCTTCATTTACCAGGACTCCTCCTCTTCTGTGTGACTGTTCCTCCAGTTTTTCCACACTTCACAGCTGGGCATTCACAGACAGGATATAATTAGAATTATCTATGGGCCTTTAAATCTTTACATAAAGATGATTTCTTTTGTTATTCCAGATACTTTACCACACATTTTTATGCCTATGTTGAAAGTAATGGCAATTACACAGTCAAAATATTGTAGTAAGTCAAATCATTATGCAGTCAAGACACTGCCGTAATATCTTATGACAGTATCTCAAACACGTGATCAGGTTAAGGTCCATTTGCACTGGATACCAGAGAAACAAAACTTACTCCTGGCCTAGGAAATAAGATCAGTGGACAAAGAGTGAAGTTAAGTGCTACCACTTCTGCATTAGTTCCATTTGTCCCCAAATCAGTTTTGCTGGTTATTCCATAACTTAGACAAGAAGAAAATAAAGAAATAAGAGTACTTCATATTCAAGAGACTCTTTCAAAGTAACTATGTTAATAAGAAATAACCATTTCAGGGCAAAAACGGTTGGTGTTAAGTATAAATGTTCTCTAATTCATAGGGAGAGGAGCCACTAACATACAGTTTCAGCATACGAAAAGCTTTTTCAACATAAAAGGATTTCTTCAGAAGATGGTGCAGCTGTGCTGAAGCAATCTAGGAAGGAAAATTTCTGGAGTCACTGTCAAAAGAGATTAGCTCTACAGAATAAGCAAGTAGGTCACTGTTACAGAAAAAGCAGTCTCTCGGCAGTTTCTTGTCTAGACAGCTAAAAAAGCTCTTCATCTGCTAAAGCCTAACTCAAAAAAAAAAAAAGAACAAAAAAACCACAAACAGTATCGCTGTCAAATTTCTATCTTTAAGAAGATACAGAAGGTTTGTGAGAGAGATATCTAGCAGCTAGGCAATGCCTCAGCTGAAATTTCCTCATCAAGGGAGATGCCCTTTGCACACAGATCCTCTCAATACCATTCAATGACTTCAAAGGAAGGTCAAAAACATTTTCACAGGCCAAACAAAACTACACTTGAAAAGCTTCAGAAGAAAGAGCTACTTACCAGACTTCACCTTTAGCCCCCTAACCCTGTTGTATACACAAACACATCTCAACTGCTTTCTCTGGTCAAAGCAGGCACCTAACAGCAAGATTTCCGGTAAAGATAAGATGACCAAGAAAGTTTGTCCTGAGATGCCTCAGATTTCAAGCAAACCTGAGAAGACAAGGGGAGCCATCAAACTGCCCCTTCAGGGAACACGCTGCTTCCAGTTTCCCTCAGGCACCTCTGCAAAGTGCAGCCAATAAGGGCTGACAGCAGAAGCTCCAATTCCTGAGCAAGGCTCAGGAAAGGAAAGGAAAGATGAGATATCTAAAAAGAATCTCAATGACTTAAGTCTGAGAGCTAATATTCAAACATCCATCCTACAGCCTTTGTTTCCACCTCCAAAGAAAGGCTGGCACACCCCATGTTTGCTTTAAAATAAATTAAACTTGCTCAGTGTGAAAAAATAACCACAAAAAGCCCATGAGAGAGATCCTGGCAAAACAAGATAGCGTATTCTGCTGACATCCAAAACGAAGTTACATAGAGCTAAACGTTTTTTTTTTTTTTCCCCAAAAAGAATAAGCCCAATATACACATGAAAACTTATTTTGCAAATGGTTGCTACTGGACATCGCACAGGTTGCTTAGAAAGGGATTTACTTTATCTAAGACAATATGGACATATTTCACCCAGTACCAAGTCTTTTAACCTCACCTGATTTGGGACTACTGCTTTCTATGTTACTGAGTACAATTTGAAGCTACAGACAGTTTTGCGCACACACCCGTGCATGTATTTAAAGTATATTTTTGGTAAATATGAGAGATCAGTGAAGAAGAATAATTTGGTTTCTAAAACAAATGTCAGTGCTTTTGCTGTGCAAAATGGCTACAAATACAGACTATTTTGTTGTACAATGACAGCACTGCAAGCAGCAGCTAGGTACCTACTCTCATGACATCTCAAGAAGCTTTTGCTAAGACTAATTCAGAAGAGAGAGCCACTGCTTCGCTTCATGTTTCTGTATTCAGCTTATTTTCTCACATCTCTTCCTAGAGCCAAGCAGAGACTGACAATTTGATTTTAGAATCAAAACTCAGTACATTAGATGGTGCCACCTACCCACAAGGGCCCTTTCTGCCTCAGTAGGACCACTTGCACACTGGAGTGCTGGCAAGCTCTGCTTGCCTCTGGGGCCAGTGCTTTTCCCTTGATTTAGGGCAAACAGGCTGCCTTTTCCAGCATACTCGGCAAACACCTTAAAAGCCGACCAAGAATCTGGATACAGTGAAAACAGAGAGGTTTAGGAGGCCCCAGGCTTTAGCAAGGACCCAAGTGGTAATTACAGGTGGACCCCATAGCATCACAATCTGTTCTATGTAATAGGGAGCGGGGCTAAGGCTAATTTAGTAATTAAAACTGCAAAATACACCAAGGTCCTTTTTTTAATTTGTCTTTCACTTTAGACTTTGTTATTCTAGTGCTTTAGATAGAGCTGGACAGAGGTATGCAGTAAAAACTCTGCCCTTGAAAGATCTTTTTTTTTTTTTTTTTGCACTGGATCAGTGATTCTATTACCATTTATAAATAAAACATGATTTCTTTTTCTAAGGAAGGAAAAAAAAGTCTTTCTACTGTATTTTAAGAATAGAAATAGCAAAAATATTATTTTATGTCAGAAGGGACTAAAATCAGGAGAACAGACTCAAGTACCTCATGCTTTAATAACATCCAACTCACCAAGGACTTCTTTAAATGGGTGTAAGTAGAAACAGTAGAACAGGTTCTTACTATCCTTTTCTTAATATATATTTTATTGAAGCTTCCCAAGGTAGCTGGATCATCTCCCCCCCACACACACTATTTCTTCATAGCTTAAAATTCTCTCAAGTGATTAATCTCTGTCACACCCCTGGATGGCTACCAGTATCTAATGAATACTATGGAGACAGAAAAAAGTCAGGGGCCCCTTCTCATTTAAGTGAGGAAAAGTTGGTCGTAATTTAGCTTTCGACGCCCCTATGGGCACGCTGTGCAGCTCCCGCCGAGCGCAGCAAGCTGGGCAGATCTGCAAGGATTCGCAAGGCCAAGGTGAGCAAGGACATTGTGGAGGAGAAGGCCATGACCCATCGCGTAAATCAGACGTAAAACCCTCTTCTACGAGCTCGAGACAGACGCTGCTCTTGCTCCACCTTGACTCATTCCTCCCCAACCTCCTTTAAATCACTTCCTCTTGGACAGCTTCTGCTAATCACTGTAACACTCCTCCCCTCAAACTCAAATTTGGCTGAATTAACACTTTCCCCAAGAGAGAGGTGTCCTCAGGAGTTTCCCATTGCTACTGCAGTTGAAAATGGTGCTGGGATTTAAGAGAAGATTCTGCCTGCTTGTCACAGGGTTACCTATACACAACCAGTTAAGAAAAAACCACCCCTGGGGATCCTCTCCACTGCAAGGAGAGGGGGGAGACAGAAGAACCACCTCTCGCCTCCAGAGAGCCATGTAAGCAAGTCGCAAAGGGGCTGCATGTGCACAGGAACATGCGGGCACCTCGCTTTGCTGCTTGTGCTTTCAGCCAGCGCGAGCTTGCGCGTGTCCCTCTGCACAGGCAAGTTTACAGAGCGATTCTGAAGAAGAGA
This sequence comes from Tinamus guttatus, assembly GCF_000705375.1. The sequence continues at coordinate 231,071 of NW_010583344.1, read as the reverse complement.
TGCACAAAATGGGACAGGCCCGCGGCCGGGGGTGTCGCGGAGGGCACCAGGCGGTGGAGCCGCGCGCACCTACCTGTGCCGCACCACACTTCGGCCAGGTGGCACTCGCTCTCGCCGGGCTCCTTGCACAGCTCCACCACATCCCTACAGGTCGTTTCGGGGGTGACGGGCACTTCGGTGAAATGCTGCTCGTTGTTGCTCAGATACACGGTGAGAAACATCTGCAAGACAACAGCGCTTGGTTACTCTCTTTGAGGGGGCTGCCCTCCCCTCTTGCGAGCAGACGCGTTCCTGGCAGCACAGCAGCACCCCTCGTTACCAACCATGGCACATGCAGAGCCGCGGGACAAAACCAGGCCTCCCTTTAAGGTAAAGGCAAGCGAAACAGAAGCAATTTTCTGCTCACTAAATTATGCTGCTGAGGGAGGTGGAGGGGTGTTTTTAACTGGGAACTACTGCTGTCAAACAAGGCAAGAGACTTACAAACACCCCTGTAGTCCAAGGGCAGTGCCACGGAGGCGAGCGTTATTTCTGTAGTGCTGGGATGAATATGCGAGGCTGAATCACCCTTGGTGCAACTGCCAATCAATCTCACCCACCACTGCACCCCACTAGCACCCCCTGTGCTGCCCTGTGGCACAAATGCCCCTGTGCTCCTGCTTGCCGTGGTCTTCCAGGCTTTTCTATGCATCTTCCAAACGCCACAGTTCCCGCTGCTCTCACAAAAGTGGCCACCTTAATTTTCTTAAGGGCTCTTTTCCCAAAGCACTCTCCACTCACAACACCCTGTTACACAGGGCATATGTATTTGCCCTGCTTTGGGTGGTATAACCAGCATCTTAGGCCCAGGGATGGCACTAGATTTTCCGCCATGGCCATTCGGAGCTTCCGGCCCCTACTTTTGCACCTCTCTCCGAGGCATCATCTTCTGATCAACTCTTAAATTCCTTCTGGAAATATTTCAAGACTGACAAAAAGTCTGCAGAAGGAGAACTCAAAAAACCCCCACAAGCCCCCCAGCAAAACGGTTGCTGCTGCCAAGGCCGGAGCGGGGCAGCGGGACGTCCAGCGCGGCAGCCTCCCGGCTGCAAGGGGAGCCTCCGCCACCGCCGCTCCCCAGCGCTCCCGCTGGCGCTGCTGCCCTCCGGGAGGCTGCTCAGAGCCGGGAGCTGGGTGTCAAATGCACCCGCACGAGAGGGAGCGCGGAGCCGGGCTGCGCGGAGCATCCCCAGCCCCCCCGCGCCGCTCGCACTCGCGCGGCGCTGGCTGCTGCCTCAGACAGCCGGCGTTGCCCTGCAAAGCTGATGGGGGCGGGGATGCCGCGTGCAGACAGGTAAAAATACCATTTATTAGCAAAAACTGGGACAGAAGAATGTAAAAACATGCTCCTGCACAGCTTTAGAGCAGGGTTCTATAGGGACAGAAAATACACCCCTTTTAAGATTAATTCTTCACATTGAATATTGCAAAACCTTGTACATAAGACCACAACAAATCATGCAAGACTCGTATCTGAAGCAAGAGTTGATCACTGAAAACGTAAGCTCATAGATGGAAATTAGAAGAAAATTAGAGAAACATGGGCCCTACACCCAGAGCAGGCCCAGCCTGACCCTAGCCAGGCTGCTCACCCTTCCACACGCCTGTCTCTCCAGCTGTTAATCCGGAGGATTTACCCACACAGCAGCCATGCAGGAAGGATCACCAGCTCCCCTCCCAGCCAGGGCACTCAGGATAATTACTAATACATTAAGCCAGGAGCACTCAGACCTGTTGGGTAGGGGCCGGACCTGAGGCGCAGCAGTATCTGCGTCGCATCTGTCCCTTACTTCCCGGGGCTGAAAACACGAACTCCATGCAAATTCTCCCAAAAGCATGCCCCTAAGTGTGAACCTGACAGGCCTGCCATGACTGCAGGGGTGATGTGACCGCCACAGTTACCTCCTGTAGCTCCAGGGCAATTCTGCTCCTGTCTGCTTATCTGCAAGGGCTCCGAGGGCAGCCTGCTCCTGCCTGGCTACATCCAAACCCAGGAGAAGCTCCTGGGAGCAAATGGGCATCACGGAGACATCCGGATCTCCAGAGAAGGCTGGGAGAGGTAAAAACAGCTGGGATGAACCCCTCCAGCCTGCTATATGGCACAGGCCACACAACAGATGGCTGCTGTGACTTGCACCACCTTGTGATGGGATCCCCAAGTCACCTCTCCCCAAAAACAGTTTAAATGCAAGAGCTGCCAACAACCCTATCGACTCCTTCGCTTTTTTTCTGGCAGCAGCCACGGAGCAGGGCACTGGGGACGCTTTCGTGGCACGTGAATCCTATAGATTACACCAAGCTAGAGGGGTGTTTTCCTCCTCCCTGAAATCTTAGATGTTGAGACAGTTACATGCAAGCATTCATGAAGTAATAAGGCAAGAAAGGACAACATGCACAAGGTAAATAAAACTCACTTTCAAGCAAGGCACAAACCAAAGAGATAAAATAAAACAAACAACAACACACACACACCACAACCCATCCTGAATCTCAATCAGACCTCCCTCTCTCAAGACAGCCTCCAGGCAGACAGGAAATATCTGACAATTCCCTACAGCCTCGGACTGGGGGGTTTCCCTCCTTCACACTGTTAAGGACTGAGTTTTAGGAACACCCAGCATATAGGCTGAGCAATATCAAAAAAGTGGGGTTCCTTAACCCGCTTCTGCTTGCCTCTCCGCATGAGACATTACTTGCTGATGTGGGTCTCGGTTCTTCTTGCCTCATCTATTTGGACACATAGATGCTGTTACCATATTGATTTGGCTCTTGAGAAATACAATTTAATCTGTGTTCACTACAAAGTTTTAAAAAGGATGTAAATTAGAGACCTTTTATTTGTCCCTATCAGTTTCCAGATGTTGCAATGTGCTCTATTCCCTGCTCCTCCCATACTGGCTCCCTGTACTAAACAAAAAACTGCTGCACGGTCCTGCTTTTATAAAAAAGCAATGAGAAATCACCCAGCTCACTTTTCCCCCAAGCTGTACTCACTATTTCTAAGTGTCAAAAAGCTTTCAAATGCAAAAGCACCCCAGCACTGTGGCATCCTTGCCAGGAACGAGAGGCGTGCGGTGCCCCTGGTGAAGCCCTCCCCTGAGCAGCATCGCAACTGTGCTCCAGAGCGCAGAAAATAAAAGTTTGCATTTATGCAGCCACCAAATGAGGCAGTTGGATCGAAGGCACCAAGGGCAAAGGGATGGTCAAGGACACACCAGCTAAAGCGAGACATCGCTTTTGCAAGACAACTGTGATGCATGATTTACACACAACTGAATGGACCAAAAATGCAGGAGGACTTTAAAAGCCTTATTAAAGCCTGCCACTTAAGACAGAAACCTCAGAAAACCCAAACTGGTATGAAGGACGACATGTAGTCCTCTGAACATGAAATAGATCATTTAATTTCAAGCCATATTACTTATGCAGCACCTCCCAGCAGAGCCACTCAGTCTGGGCTGCAACACACCCAAGAGCAGGAAGGGAACAGGGCAAGAAAAGCAACCAAAAAGGAGGACAGATGAAGGCATCAATTAAAGCAAGTTACACCCCAGCTTATTACCCTCCAACTATCTCCTCGGCAGGTCAGTTCCAACTATCCTTCTATTTGCCAGCAACCGTGGCCCATTTCTTGTTAAGCTCAATAACATGACCACACTAGGTCTCAACATCTGCAAATAAGTTTTCAACTTATACTGAAAAATTTAAGAACAGAGAGCTCCATGTAACTGACAGCCTCTCTCACCATTCTGCTTTTTGTATTCTGCTGTATTGTATTAAAAAACAAAAACTTCCTTTCAAAACTGCTGTTTGAAGCACAAGCTTGAAAAGTGTGAGGAAGCATGCTCCTTACAGCTTACATCCATCCAAGGAGATAACCATTTCACGTCAGACTAACCACCTCTTCTTTGGATCATAACACTTTGCTTATTTTTAAAAAGTTGAAAAAAAATAGAAATGCAACTTAGTCTTCATTTCAGCTTTGACAGTATTCCCATAAGAATCAGAACTGCTCCTTATAAGATATTACATACAAACAGAGAATTCATTGGCAATGTTGACTTAACCCTGTTGTTCACTCCTCGAGCAATTCTTGGCCTCACAGTCTTGTCCTGTTTACCCCACAACATGCAAGTCAAACTGCGGCATTTTTTCAACTTCAAAGCAGGCTACAACCAGCAGGTCTTGACGCAAGGAAGCCACTTCCCACTTTGCAGAGAGCGAAATGGAGGCACGTGAGGCTGCGGCGACAGAGGCGACAGGTTATTTGGCAGCCAAACAAGCAAGTGCCTCTGGAAATCAGGATGCTTTTCATTGCCTGGCATTAGAAATGAAGGCATAATTCTGCACCGCAGTTCCATGTTCTCCGAGGTTTAGGGTGAGCCCCAATATACTTGAATCAGAGAATACCAGTGTCTCATATATGTATAATTATTTCCATAACATAGGTAAATAATAGCCTTTGCTGGCATAACAGATTTTCTCTGATATTCTCAGGGAAGCATTAAAAGTCACTCTTAAGGTTCATGATGCAATGTTTTTCAGAAGTATTTGATGCCTATTGTCATACATGTTGTTAATAAAGCTATGGAGCTATGCCTAGTCAATGAGGCTGCGAGTGCCTCCAGACAGGCTCACACCCTGCATGGGTGAGCCCACGCAGAGGGGCCCGCACTCAGCCTTCCCCACGCACAGCAGAACTGAAATAGAGCATCTCGGATGCCAAATAGCTTTTTAAACAGTGCGTGGTACGGGAAAGGACTGCCGTAACATAGTATTACATCCTGAACTAAAATGTATTTTTAGAAGTTAATTTTAGTTAGCTAAAGACTGGCAACATGTAATTTTCAGAAGGAAGAGATTAACCATCAAACTTCAAGTACAGATGACAGAAATGAGAAATAATTGCTTCCACCCACAGACCCAATACCCAGAGCTCCTACTACAAGCACACCTTTTCTGATAAATACAAAGCCCCTTTAAGCAAAGGCTTGTAAATGGAAGAACGATATCTTACCTAGCGGGAGCCCCACTGCTGAGCCCTCCTAGACAACCTCGAAGAAAACAGCTGCTGAAAGAGACTTTTTTTTGCTGACTTGAGGCAACTTCCTCGAGAACAGGAGAGAGCCGGTACCACAGCAGCTTTTCATGCTGGGGTCAGCTGCACCCTGAGCTGGGTCACAGTTACCGCTCTCTATTGCGTTAATACAGAATAAAAAAAGTACATGGACACCATGAGTCCTCGCACTGAGCTCCCCAGAGCCTCAAAGCAGCCCTTCCGGAGGCAACCCGCTCCCTTGCTGTGCCTGAAGATTAAGGTATGCAAAAGATTAAGGTAAGGGAAGGGTTATATAACAGACTTACAGGAAGACAGGGACACGGGAGGAGCGTTACGGCAGACTCTTGTGCTGCGGGGCTCCGGAGGAGAGCGCGGAGGCAGCCCCAGCGCTCACGTGGGCCCCGCTCTGCGCTGGCTGCTCGCCCGGGCCTGCGAGGAAGCGCTCGTGCAAGGGAGGAGCGCGCAATCGTTCGGGCTGTCCCCGGTCTATACAAAGAGCAGCCCTTTTCCCTGCAGATTGTCTCACAGGGTGACACACAAGCCCACGCCTCTGCTCTCAAAGGCGCCGTAGAAGTTACACAAACAACTTATACGCAAGTTATTTAAAGATAAGAATAGCACACATTTGCACTTGATCTTTCGTAGAAACATCTGCTTGCTCAGGATTTAAAAATAATGTGCATCCACGTGGATTTGGGGGCGCAAAGTAGGAAGCAGCAAAGAGGCAGCTCTCCCCCTTCCAGCCCCCTGCCCTGCTCAGCAGGGAGAACAGGCTGAGCGCCTGCTTTGGGCGCGTGGTGCTTACACTGGGCAAAAGCTCCAGCAGGAACTTGGGTGGCTGCCGTGCTCCAGCCCACCAGCACCTGAGCCCCCCACTCCCAGAAATCGCCACATCCCCCTGAACAGCCCTCAAGTTCTTGCCAAACACAGTTACCACCCGAAATAACGGATCTCACTTTGCGACCCTCCTCTTTAGCAGCTGTAACTTGGAAGCACGCAGTTTTGACTGCCTTCGATCCAGAACTGCAAACAGAGGTAAATGCAATTACAAATTCCACAGCAAACCATCACCTTTGCGTCTCTTAGTTCAGCCGTGTCAGCTCCGAGGCCTGTCCGGCATCACGTTGGGCTGGTAAACCTTGGAGTCCTGATCTAAAATCCCACCAAAGAGGTGGGGATAGAGGCACAAGGCTATCAAAAAAAGGTCTTCCCAAACTCAGGCTTTTACTTTGAGTACAAGTAGCATTTTTATCACTTAACTTTTCTCTCCAGTTAGACTCATGCAACCAAGCAAAAGTTCACGCCTGCCCTAAGGTGGACATGAGAAAGATCGGGGCAAAAGCAGCTTGCTATTTTGGAGGAGCACTAAAAACAGGAGCGCCCGCTCCCACGCTCTCCTCGCACCTCCGGTCAACTGGCACTGGGGACACGGACCGCAGACCAACACCGGCATTTAAAGCAAATTATACTTTGCACCACTGGTATTTATAGCGGTATTGGCATCCATCTGAAAGACATGGGCCAGCTTTTCAAAGAAATATAAACTGTTTCAAACAACATGTGTAGTAAACTATAGTCCTTTAGTGAGCATTCCGTTTTGCCAGTCCTTCGAGTATAGCTTGTTTTGTTCACGTACAAAACCCCACTTGGATTCACCCCAGTTCCGTTAAATAACGGCAGGAATTCAATGCGGGCAAGTCCTGAAGACACGGTCCTCGCGGTGCCGCACACGCTCACACCTCCATTCCCGCTGCCGAGGAGCCGCTCTCCTCTGCGGAGGCTGCTCGAGGGCTCTCCCCTCTGCTCCGCTCAGGAGCTTCCCACCAAAAGCTCGTGGCTCCTCGGATGCACCACTTCTGCACCCCGAGCCCTCCATGGAGACCCAGTGCCCACTGAGCAGCAGGGAAACAAGCTCACGCGCAGCGCTGGGACCTGTGCTGCCGCTCTCCTCGCTGGGGCTCCTCTCCTCCTCCTGGATCCTCCAAAGGAGGATCAGGGGCTTGGGCACTCGTCCCTCTTCCTCTCTGACTCTTCTTCTCCAGTCAGCGCCAGGTTGAGAGCACTTGGCGTACATGGAGAAAGCAGCGAGCACAACTGGCATGTGCGCACACGAGACCACGTAACTCTTGCAATAGCTGCTATACCCTGGGAAGCAACAGCGGTTGTAACGCACACAGCGCGACCAAAGGGTCTTGCAGTTCTCCTCCCAACCTGCAGTGCAGCGACTCAGAGCACATCCAGGAGAAGGCCCTAAAGCCAAGGCAATGTCACAAGCTGGGTTACAAACCCAAACTTAAGCCTGAATCATCTCAATTTGCCCTACTTATGTCAAGCCCAGACACAGTATTTGTACAAAAACAAGTAAATAAATAAAATAAAGACACTAAGCTGCTCCAGCTGAGCAAGAGCATTAGGTCTCCTCACTGGGAATACGTGCTACAGTTCTTCTGGGTTCAGGATGGCTGGAGGCCATGGAGAGTGCAGCCCTCGGGGACACTGTGCTTCTCCGGGCGTCCTTTAAGACGCTCCTTACAATGAGTAATATCCTTACAATGACAGAACAGAAAAGCCTAACGCTCTTTTGTGTGGCTGAAGGAGATTTTCTCCACGCTGGGAGGAAAAGGGAAGTTACACCCACTGCTCTGGGGTCGGAAGCTAATTTAGCACCACCTACAGCTAAGGGGAACAGCCGGGCACCGGGACGTCACCCACACGGGCCCACCTGCCCCCTTAGCTGGGAGCGGTGGCTCTTCCCTGGGCCCATCTGCTTTTCCAGCTCCCACACAACAATCCTGCTGATAAAAGGACAAGCAGTGTTGGTCTCAGGAAGCAACAAATGCCCCACACATAGGGTGTCAACAGATTTATTACCTTTTATAATAGGTCAAAGGGATTTATTACCTTTTATTTACGGACAGCCAGGGGCTTTAGGGAAGTGCCTGGGGGAGGCAGGAGGAGGGCCAAGGATGCAGTTATTGCCTGGGCTGCTCTGCAATGCGGGCTGAGTGGTCTGGTACCCCTGGGTGTCCACAGGGCACCATCCAGCAGCTACGGCTGAACCGGCGCGAACTGATGGAGGTGACACACGGGCTCATCCCCTGTCCCTCCCCATTACGCCAGGTCATGCAGCCAGGTGCTAAATTACTAGCATAACATGAGCTTTTTTTTTGCTCCTTTTTGCCTTTAGCGTAAGAGGCTTTCGTGCCAGCAGCCAAGTGACCCAGCTCCTTGCTGGGCTCGAGGGGAAGCTCCGAAGCCACGTGCCTTTGGGAGGGGAGGAAAATAAAGCAAAGCAACAAAGCGGCACCCTACCATTACATTAACTAGGTGGAACGCACCTAGTGCGGCCTTTCCCACGGCCCCGGTGGGTCCAGCTGGCTCCAAAGCTCCTTGCAGGCGACACAAGGCTCCACATGGAGCCACCAGCTGAGGAGCGCGGGAAGGAGCACAGCTCCACGGAGCTACTTTTGTTCACCGCCACTTTTATTGGACAACAGAGAATAAGTGACTTTATCAAACAAATTTGTCATTTATTACAAGGCTCCTCAGTTTTCTGGGACATCCAGAAAATGTTTCTTCAGCCTATTACTATTTGTCCTTTCTTTCAGTCTCCCTAGAGGCAGAAAACATTTTTTCTAACCCATCCTCCCTAATTGCCACTTCCAACCCAAGCACCCAGCAATGTTTCCCTGCAGTATTTGGAGGTCACGCAGCAGAAATGCCACTAAATCTGGGTCTTGCCTACAGGGCCTAGGAGCAACGAGGCAAAGGCAAGAAGCGCATGGAGCTGCTGCCACAGCTTCCCCACACAAATCCTTCCTTTGAAAGGCAAGGAAGAATCACAGACTGGGTGAGGTTGGAAGGGACCTCTAGAGATCATCTAGTCCAACCCCCCTGCTCCAGCAGGGACACCTAGAGCACGTGGCACAGGGTGGCATCCAGGCGAGTTTGAAAGATCTCCAGAGAAGGAGACTCCACAACCTCTCTGGGCAGCCTGTTCCAGGGCTCTGTCACCCTCACAGTCAAGAAGTTCTTCCTTACGTGGTGATTAAACTTCCTGTGTTTCAACTTACACCCATTACCCCTCGTCCTGTCACTGGCCACTACCGAGAAGAGTTTGACCCCATCCTCCCTACAATCACCCCTCAAGTACTTTTACATGTTGATCAGATCTCCTCTCAATCTTCTGCAGACTAAACAAGTCCAACTTGCTTAGCATTTCCTCATAAGATAGACACTCCAGACCCTTAATCATCTTTGTGACTCTCCTCTGGACCCTATCTAGAAGCTCAATGTCCTTCTTGCACTGGGGAGCCCAGACCTGCACCTAATACTCCAGGTGTGGCCTCACCAGAGCTGAGCAGAGGGGCAGGATCCCCTCCCCTGACCTACTGGCAACACTCCTCCTGATGCAGCCAGGATCCCATTGACCTTCTTGGCCACGACGGCACATTGCTGACTCATGGTTAACTTGTTGTCCACCAGGACTCCCAAATCCCTCTCCGTGGAGCTGCTTTCCAGCAGGTCAACTCCTAACCTGTACTGGTGCCTGGGGTTATTTCTTCCCAGGTGCAGGGTCCTGCACTTGTCTTTGTTGAATTCATGAGGTTCCTCTCTGCCCGACTCTCCATCCTGTCCAGGTCCTTCTGAATGGCAGCACAGGCCTCAGGAGTATTGGCCACTCCTTCCAGTTTGGTTTTGTCTGCAAACTCGCTCAGGGTGCGCTCTGTGCCCTAGTGCATCAATGACTTGGGCAAGTTGAACAGCATTGGGCCCTGTAAAACCTTAGCTTATTTCACAGAAAATGGGAACGTTTCTTACATCCAAGCTATGCCTCACGTAGCACGAGGGCAACATCCGCTTTGCACCTATAGAAGAAAGGATTTATGAGCATCTCTCTCCAGGGCTGTTCAACGCGGAGCGGCACAAACGACTGTCCCGGTTCTCCCACCCCGCAGGACACACGAGGCTCCGGCGCTGGGGAGACACAAACGGCTCCCGAAGGCCGCACTCACCGCACGCGACGCACTCCTGCTGCAGCTCGTTGTTCGGCTCCGCGGGAGCTCGTCTCTCCCAAATCCCGGGCTGCACGCGCTGCGTGACCTGCACCAGCCGCTTAACCTCTCCGCAGCTCAAGTCACTCTTATTAAAGGCTCTGACCCGCCCCAAGAAGTATCCCAGAGACCAGATGTTCCATATTAAACAGTGACTCAAAATAATAACACGGCAGAAGCTTTTAAGTTAGCCACGTTAAAGTGTCTGCGTTTTGCTTCAGCTTAGGTACTGTAACTATGAGCCAGGTGTCTTGCATGAAAAGGGGTTTTCCTGCACCAGTTCCCTCACCAGAGGGCTGAATGATGGATAACTGCAGTACACGTTTGATTTTAAAATTTATGTGCTTTAATTTATGAAGGGATGACATGCTGTAAGCGTGGGATTAACCAAAAAAAAAAAAAAAAAAAAAGCCACACACACACAAAAGCTCAAGACAAAGACAAGAAACGTTCTCCTAATCCTCTTTTCTTAAAATGCATACAAGGAAGAGCCGGAGCAGCGCACGCAGCCTTCTGCCAAAGGATCTTTCCATCTTAGTACCACCTAAGTATAGAGGAGTTTGGTACAGATCTGATGTGAATGATTTGCAGTGATTTACCATCTCAGAAATAAACTTCTTGGTATTAACACCCCAGCAACCAGAAACAAAGGCTCTCATTTACACACACCAGGGTTGTGCTAAACATTCGCGAACGCCCTGAGCGCGGCGGAAGGGCCGCCGAGGACGCGGGCATGACTAATTCTAAACACTAGCAGCCAGACTCAGAAAATTAATGATTAACAAAGAAACAAATAAGAAAAGCAAGTGGGAAACTTGGGTTTCTGCCTTTTTACACTTTCAGCATCATGTCAGTGTCATGGTTACTGCTCTGTCCCCAGCTCATTTCTGGCTCCCCCTCCAGCAACACTCGCCCCACACTGCAGAAGTAGTTACGTGACGCTGCTTTAAATAACTTGGGGGTCCTATAGGTTGCACAGAAAAGCCTGAAACTTCTATAGGAGCTGAGCAGCAGTGAGGGGGAGGATGACTGAGGAACGCTGCCCGCAGCGTCCGGGGTTTCTGGCGACCTTTATCATCATCTGACTGGTGAGAACTTGAGATCAGAAAGATCCTGCCTGAGTCAGAAGTGACTAAGCCAGGAGAAACCAGGCCTAAAGATAACAAAACTGGGAGCAAAAGGCGAGCTTTACCTCCACAGCGTGTCTGCCCACCAGGGCTGCCCACGCTCGGGAGCAGGGAGAACGGAGAGTCCCCCCGGGCCAGGCACTCCGAGGCGCCTTCTCGGTCGATGACATGAAGGGAGCGCTGGGCACGCTGCCATGCCAGAGCGGCAAAACAGAAATAACCTCCATACCTGCCTCTTTAAAGCCCAAACGACTTGCATGTAAATTAATCTCCATGCAGACCTGCTGGCCAACGGAGATCCCATCTGGCAATACCAGCAGGAAGTTTTAAAAAAAAACAACAATAATCCCGCAAATTACGCTCCCATCCTGAATTTCACAACTACCCCTTTCAACAGTATGACAGGAGCCTGACAAAGTGCTCGCAGACCAGTTAGCTCTTCCCAGGGCCCCTGCCACTTGGCCTGCGTGGATGTGCAGTGTTCTCTTTGCCCCTCCTTTGGTAAAAATCATGCGAAAAAAAACAAAGATATTTAGCATCCAGCACCATAACATAACACAGATCTCAGTTTGCGGGCAAAGATGTTGAGAGAGTCAAGGCAGAGGTAAAATACATTTAAAACAATGCTGGAACAATATCCACTGAATAAAAAGAAATAGGGGAGGCACCATAAGAGCGTGGGCCAACCACCACCACCATCCGCACATTACTCAGCATCTAAACAAAATACTTCAAACGCTGAACACCCCATCAAAATGCTTGAACACAGGCACAGTGATAAAACTTCAGGGTGACTAACAGTAAGCAGAAATTCAGCAGTGGAAGGACACCCAACAGATACCCAATACTGTGACCAAATCAAGAGATGAAGCACACGCTTGGGATGGCTCACAAAAAAAAAAAAAAGGAAAAGAAAAAGAAAAAGGGAAAAAAGAAAAAGAGCACTGAGTGACTGATAAATCTGACCTCAGCTGAAATAATTAACAGGTGAGGGGGAACTGGGAACATGCTGATCACTCACTGGCACTGCACTGAGTTACTAAGGTCTGCCACAGGGGTCAGGTTATTTATGAGCTTACAGATCTGCATCTTACAAAATAGCAGAGATTCCTTTACATTAAAGTTTCATACCATAAGCAGCAAGGAAAGAATCTGCCAAGATGAGCTACTGTGACACTCTTACAGTAATTCAGACTCTATATGGTAGCTCCAATGTAACTGGCTAACAGAACATGCAAAAAAAAAAAACCTTCAGTTGTATTTGTAAAAGCTTAAAGATACATTAAAAAAATAAAAAAAAAAACACCACAAACTCGCACATACCCACAAACTAATGAGGACTCTGCAAGGAACATCTGTGCTTGAAGTCCAGCACTTACTAAACATAATTCAGAGGAGATAGTTGAGAACAAGGGGACAAAACAGCAGTTTACAGTACATAGGTTTCAATTAATTAGAAGAAAACAAATGACTACCCAGAGAAAAACAGTTTTAAAAACTTAACATTCTTTTTAGATACTAGAAGGCGTTATTAATTTAGGAATTAAGCATTGGCAAACCGCAGTTTGCCAAGTTAGTTCCTAATTCTGACCATTTATCCACATGCCCGATCCCTCCCCCTTTGCACAAGGCCCCCTCCGGCTGCCGCACGCAGGGTGAACCATAAAGCGAGATCTTGCACAGTCCACCAAGGGCCCCATTTCAGCCTCAGCACTTCCACGGGCATTAAAGCGGAGCTCAACAACTGCTGCCAGCGCCTTCTACCTGAAAAAGGCTGGGTACGTGGCACACACAATGACAAAATGTTTCGCTCAATATGTTCTCGTCTTTAAGGTAGCAGTGTAAAATGAGGCAGAGAGCACAATTACGCTGCAGGAGGGGAAAAAAAAAAAAAACAGTTTTTGAAAGTGTTTCCAGTTGCTTCGCACAGAGGGGCCCCGGCCGCTCTCCCACAAGCCTTCGGCAGATGCAAGGGGAGCCAACTCCTGGCTGCTCAGCGCTGTTAACCCCAACGGTACTTCCCGCAGAGCGGCCGCGCGCAGGTTACTCCCCTCGCGGCCTTCAACAGCGCACAGCTACAGCGGCTGTTTAGCTCCTGCCCGTCACAACCTGTGGGAAGACACCCCTCCCCTGCTCCAGGTAGGGCCCAAGGAACAGGAGCAGCTCTTGCGGGGGGTTCTAGGCTTTTCACACATGGCCCACTGTGCTGTTTAACCCCAGCTCCACGTTACCTTCCAAATCAGAGGAGAGATGGAACTGGAGCGGAGACTAGAGTTTAAAAAAATAAATAAAAAAAAAATAACGACGACACAAGAACAAAGCATGCAAATAAACACAAGCAAACAGAATACTCTGCAGGCGGCTCAGGGACGGGCTACTGCTGGCTCCTGTGGCCACCAGGGATGAAGATGCTCATGCCCATGAGCGCCTCATGGCTGCAAGAGGAAAGGACTCGGCCACGCTGCTCCCTGCTCATCTCCCTCAAACCTCCTCTGCTCACCCCAAACTCTCTCAGCTGCCTCAAAAACAGACAGGAAAATCAGTTCAGCTAAAGAAAATAGTCTGTTTAAAAAAAAATCAAAAAGTCAACAGAAAATAAAAGGATGAGTAAGTCTGTAGAAATACTTGCAAGAAAGATGAATACTAAGAAATGCTTTTAGAAGCACAACTTCTGTGCTTACATTCACGTGAGCACACTTGCTGGAAGCGGATGTTTGCAGAGTGACAAGTAGCTTTTGAACCAGGTACCAGGGAACGGGGCCTTTCTGTAGCACTGCTCTGCACCGTTTCACATAACTCCTGGCCACCTCCTGCCGAAGACTACACCAAAACTCGACTCTAGCTTATTCCCCAAAATCAGCTCAAGCTCTAAAACTCAAAGTACTTGTGCTTTAGCTATCGGCCCCTTCGCCTGGGCTCCTCTGCCACCAACTACGCCGAGAAAGTCACCCAGGAAGAAAGGCTGCCCCCACGGTGGGCAGGGGGCGGTTAATAACAACAACGACGATAAATCAGAGAGGAAAGCGCAGCCCAGGACAAGGCCCGGGGCCTCCCGCTCCCCATCCACCTCCTGGCCGGGCGGCTGC
>NW_010583344.1:190924-208026 GCF_000705375.1 Tinamus guttatus | reverse complement strand
CGGCGAGTGTCGGTCTGTGCCCGCTGGCGCGAGGAGCCTCCTGCAAACCGTGGCGTAATGAGCGGTGCAGCAAGACGACAGTCTGGTCTGCGAGGTCGTAAATGCAGTGGTAGTGAGAGAATTAATACAAGGATTATGTAACTGCCCATTAATTTGTGTGCTGTGCTGTTTCTATTTTAAGAACATTGATTAGTCTAAACGGGCTAATATTACAAGCATATTTCCATGTCCTGGGTCAGCAACCTGAAGTTGTTTTAGCATCCTGACTCTGGCATCCTAAATAGAAGCTCTCTGATCAGAAACCCTGCTGTATTGGGACGGCATCAAGGACACTAATATCCAAATTCTAGCATGCTGCCAGTCGACTAATCACCAAAGACAGTGTTTCCTCTGTGAGAGCAGGTCGCAGATTTGCTGGGAGGGGGAAATAAATAGGACTGTCTTTTTGGACTGCAGCCTCCGCTTCCAGGATTTACAGCCTGAATGAGCGGAAAGAAAAGTACACGCGCTGCTTGGATACACAGTGTGTAGTGCGCTCCAAATGGCAACACTAAACAATACTTTTCTTAGCTGCAACTTTCCTGTTGCATTTTATAACTGATGATAGCTGTGGAAGGTACTGTTAGACCAGCGTGGGGTTTCTTGCTTGTGTTTTTTGTTTTCTTTTTGGAAAGCTAAGTCTGTGTTTGGAAGCAACACTTTGACAGCAGTGAAACTCATAATAGGAAAGACAATCATTTAAAGACTAAAAGACCTGTTTAACTCTGCATGCTCCTTAAAAAGAGAAACACCTTTCTTCTGTAGCACATCTGAGTTATTTTTCTGGCGGAAAAGAGGGGGGGAAAAAAACCACACACACACAAATACCCCTGCTGCTTTCAGAAGTTTCAGAAATGAGCAAAACCAGATTGGACAAATATAGACCTAGGCACCCATGCAGCAATACTGGATGCAAAATGAATAAAACCGTACACTTGATCTTCTCACACTTCTAATTTCTGATTCAGTGACAACCAAGACACTTAATTGCCATCAAATTCCATACTTATTTTCACATATCAGAAGCAATTATGAAACTTTTTCTGAAAGTTGCAAACTTTTGCTGAGCAGCACTGGTGTAAAGAACCTCAGCCGTTCTGATTTGCCTTAGTCAGAAGGGTAACTCCTGACTGCGCTTGATCAGCTGCATCTTTCAAGTGGCTATTCAAAAGTAAAAATATTCTTCTGGCATTTCACTGGAGGCTATATATAGCAATCAGTAGACTAGGTATTTAAATCTCTATCACCAGTGTCTGGAATTAAGGTAGCATTTAAAAAAATAATGCTTAGGTATAAGTTTATCACTTTCAGATTTTTCTTTTTTTATAGAAAGTTTACCATTAGACTCAGGAGACACTTGTGTACTTGCACAGTCAGTAGATGCCTCTTCTCTTTGAAAATTGACTTGAGCTACTTAAGGTGAATAAATATATCTGATATTGAGTAGAATTCTGCTAAACATACCCTGCAGGAGCAAATTAACAGAATGATGGGAGTTAAACTGTTTATATCCCCTGCACTTACAAAAAATGTTCCGAAGCAGCCTCCTTATCACATGGATTGCCTCATTTTGTGGGGTTAAAAGTGTCTTGGGGAAGGATCCATTTTGTGATGGCACAAAATTTGGCTTGCCTGAACAGATTGCTTTCAGTGCACTCTCTGAATCTTAATGTTGCAGGAAATGGGTGCCCTAATCTTTTTCTGGGTCTCCTTGGTTGACTGATCCATACAAAGTGTTTGAGCTGAGCTAGTATCGGTCTTGGGGAAGGATCCATTTTGTGATGTGTTTGAGCTGAGCTAGTATCAAAGCTAGACTGCCTGCAAGAAGACAGACAATGGAGAGAGAACCCGAAACACTAGCAAGTTTTTCAGATTAAAATAGAGATAGGAACCTCTATTGTTTATACAGAGCATAAGGCTTAAGATCCATAAGTGTCCTTTCTGTCGCTAGAGGAGGAAGCAAAGAACGTTTCCTGCTTATGATGATTGCTGTTAGGCAAGACAACACCGTGGCCCCCTCCCTGCACAAAGAAGCTCTTGCTATATGTCCCTGAATATAAAGTTTCTACTATTCCTGATGTTGCTGCATTTAAAAGCATAAATGAAGCAGCTGGCGGGTTAAGCAGAGAAGTAGATCTAAACTAATGGAGACTAAGCAAGTAGGTATTCAGAATGCAATCGTGGCTGAAGTTTGGCCTTAATGCTCATCTTGCATTCTGCAACTTTTGTTCTGATAAAGTGAATGGGAGGAAAGCAATAGCATTTGACTCTCTGCCCTTTCAGATATTTGCTTCGTCCACTTCTTCCCTAATGTTACCATTAAGAGAAACACAGGAAAAAATAAAGAAAACTCCAAAGATCTTGTCCTTATGCCTGAATCTGTAACGTTCTGGCCATGCTACAGAGTAGCCTGCTTGCTGATAAGGAAGCTAGCACACCGACCAGCTTTCAAAGGCTTTTTTTGCTCTGCTTTTTCTAATGATTATGATTTTTTTGTTATGTTTTTGTAGCTATACAGCCCTCTGAGTTAACTAATTTATTGGAAGGCAGAAGGACAAGTAATTTGAGAAAAGCACATCATAAAAGATTTTTTTTCTCCTCAGATTTATAATATTTTAAATATCCTAATGTTTAGGAAACATTATATTGTGGATAAGAGAATGGCTGTACATTTTCGTCTTGCTTTGCCATTGTCCTGGAACAAGTCATTTCACTCAATTATGGCTTATTCGTGTTACACTGTGGTCACTTAATTACGCCTCTAGCTTTCTGGCTGTAAAATGGAACTGAAACTGCTTTCTCTAAAGCACTTCAAAATACTAGGATGTAACTTTTTCTATGAAATATGCTGACATCCATGTTTGGAAGAAACACTCTTAATTCTGAGACACAACATTGGAAAATGCTGAGTTACACTGACTCTAGTGAAGGCTTCTGGTTTAAAGATCGATTTGGAGCTTGGATTGCAGTACTGCTGATGTAGCTGTAAACCTGTGCCAGTTGTTTTAGAACAGTTGTCTTAAAAACTGTCTGGAGATGTGTGTGCAGCAAACTTGCACTTTTTTTCTTTTTCTCTCCTGCAGACCATGAAAAAAGACTGATATCTTTTGGACAGGACAGTCCTAATCTTCCTGCAGTTTCAGTAAATCTGTATTTACAGACACTTTTATTATAAGGTTTCTTATATATCTTGCCTTCTGCCTTAACACTGGCCATATGTTTGTGAAGTTTGGAAGAAATAACACCTGCTTGAGGAAAGGGAAGCTGTCAATCCTCTAGGAGACTTTTGGTTGAGTCTGTTTGCAAATGAAATGAAAAAAAATGTTCTTTGTTATACTGTATAGTCAGCATCATAATCAACTTTAGTTCTGTTCTATGTGTCGTCTTGGAATAACTTTCTAACAGAGGAATTTGAACACACTGTTCTGGCTGGAGTTGACATTTGAGAAAACTTGGGCTGTGTTGGCTTTATGGTAACAATAAGAAAAGATTTGCAAAAACTGGCAGATATAACCATGACTATTTTTTTTTGGCTTGCTCAGGGTCCATTAAGATAGCTAGAATCAGAAATTGTATTGGACTAATAACGAGCATTTTTAAGTGTGCTAGTGCTGACTTGTGTGTGAGTGCTGACTATGCAACCTCATGCAAATATGTTTTTCTTACGGCTTGAGGTGCCATTTCATTTTAAATGATGTCATCGGGAACCAGATGAGAATTAAAATATGTTGTAGACAGGTACTTCTGGGCTTTCGTGCTACTTGTGGTTTGTTTAGGATTGGTTCTAGATTGATTGTTGGCACGAATATGGGTAGTGTCCAGAAATTGCGGTAAAGAATTCTTAACTTCTTTCAAACACTTGATGAGAAGCTTAAGCAAAGGAGCCAGTTTTGAAAATGTAGTGTTTAAAAACTGGTTGCAGTTCATTGAAAGCTGCTTGTGGGAGGGACTTTCTGCCACCAGGTGTCAGTATAAGCTTAATTATAGTCATTTTTATTTTTACTGAATTTGCTCCCAAAATGCATCTAGGTTTATTTTTCTTTTGTGCCAAGCAAGGGCCACAGCCTTCATGCAGGTACCAGTACTAGTTCAGAGGTTCTTTATTATTAGAACTGAAATAGACTGTTAAGTTTTAGGCTGTTAAGGCTTTTGCTGAATAACCAGCTTTATTTTTTTCCTGCACTTGAAATAATTTAGTGAATTTTTAAGGAATGAGGGGAGGGAGATGTGCTGTGGCTCTTCGCTAGCCCAATGGATCGTTTTTCTTAATGAAGAGGATGTACTGCAGAGGAGCAGCCAGATTGATAGCAGCCACTTACTGGTCTGATGGGACGGGTCTGTTCGATGAGGGCTGTTGCTGGCTCACGGAAGTTATGCTGTGACTGCAGAAAGACTCACAGTCTGCGGAAAGCAGATCATCTTCAAGCAGTGACTTCTCCATAAAGAGACAATAATTGCAGGCTTTTCAAGGACAGGTCAGCTTCTTCCGCAACCTATAGAGCTGCTTAGTCTTGGAAGTTATGACATGAGTAGTGAATGGAGGGGGAGAAGAGTCTGTTCAAAAAAAAAAAAGTAAAGAATCCATTAGAAGGTGTGATCACATTGGGAGTAGTCTGTATTCTAGAACAAAAATAAATAATAATTAAAAAGAACAGAGTTGGTTTGCTAAGTTCTTGCCTCTTCAGAACTGCTAATTGCATGTGCTTTAACCTTTCCTACACATTGACTTTGTCTTATCACTAGTTACTTTGCGAAGGTCTAAATTTATCAGCTTATTATTCCTTCTGTCGCTATTAACAGCCTGTCTCCCTAAAGCTGTGCAAAAAAATGAGGTTATCAGTATCCAGCATAGCAACTAAAGGAACCCTTTAAAAGAGAAGTTTTATAAGAAAAGCTTTCTCGTTTCCCTTGCACTTTACAGTTTATGTTTTTAATTCTAATTCTTGCTGTCTTTAAAAACATAAACCTTAAATATTGAACTAAAATCACTGTGACTTCTTGTTTGTAGGATTTATTTTGGGGACAACAAAATACTAACTTTACTGGAATTATTCTGGAGGCCCAGGCACCCAGGTGGCTGCAACTTCCATTAAAATCAGAGAGGCATTTTACCAGCTTCCATGTGGGTGGAATTCACCCTCCTCTCTTAAGCAGCATCAGGAGATGAGTTTTGAGCTTTACAGAACATGGCTGTTTCATTCTGGAATTTCTTGACCACTAATGTGTTATGCTGAAATATAATTTCTGTTCCTCAAAAAGGAGCAAAAAGTGCTGGTTAAATCTTGTACTGCTCAGCAAGTATGGTTTAGATAACAGTAAAGTGACTTTTATCCTTATTTGAGACTTCATTTATTCTTTTTACTTACATGCAGGTTTGTAAGCGCATGGACTTGGTTTGTCAGCGAATGTTAAATCAAGGATTTCTGAAAGTGGAAAGATACCACAACTTGTGTCAAAAGCAAGTTAAAGCTCAGCTTCCAAGGTATGTAGAAATTAAAATTGCAGTTAAACTTAAATCAGTTATTTTAAGCATAATACTAAAATGGAATCTCTTGCTGACTAACCCAGCTCTACCTCCTGAAAATTTGAATCCTATTTGTTTTGTTTTCCAAAAGCACCTAAGATCTAATTCTAAAATAATGGTATAGATGAGTGTAATTTTAGTACATCAGGAGCTGGAATTTTGGAAAGTGTCTCCAGTATTTTAAATAGGGAACAAAGAGGTCTTGTATTACTCAACTCTTCTGGAATGGATAAATGCCATTCCTTTTCAAGACAGGCTGCCTTCGCTGATGACTTACCTATAATTCTGCTTAAAATAGCAACAGGGGTAACGATTAACCTGGGGAAGAGGAGGGGCATTGACAAATAAGCATTATAGAGAGTGAGGGGGTCATCCTAAAACAATATATTTTCTCTCCTGGTCAGTGAATAAGTGCATCTCTTGCTGTTCCATCAGATTTCTTTGGGTCAAGGAATTAAATGCTACTGATGTTGAGATCTTTTGTCAAAAATGTTCATATTTCAACTTAGTTAATAGTAAGCAGTAATGTATTTATTTGTGTCAATTGTGTTGGAGTACTGATTTTAGGAATATGGGACCATAAAATATTTATATTGCTAGTGAAAGCTTGTTTATGTATAGTGTCCTAAATTACATACAGAGTATACAAATCACATAAAACTTGTCACTATTTAGGGAGCAAATTATGTCTAAGAAAATACACTGCACTGTTACAGGCTGGGTATTATCTTTCTCAGCTTTTCCATAATGCCAGAGCTAATTGAAGTGGTTACATTTTCAAACCTCAAAAGGCTTTTGAGAATGAAATTGAGTCGTTGCATTTAGATTTTGTTGCCTGACTGTTAAATTGCTGTCACTTAATGGTCTGTCTCCTAGGCGGGAGTCGGAAAGAAGAAATCATTCGTTAGCTCGTCATGCAGACATCCTTGCTGCTGTAGAAACAAGACTCTCTCTATTAAATATGACTTTCATGAAGTATGTGGATTCTAATCTCTGTTGCTTCATACCTGGAAAGGTAACATGTAAACTGTATTATGCAAACTTATATCTCTGTGCTTAAAAAAAAAAAAAAAATAGGCAGGACTTCAGTAAATTTGTCTTGCCTAAAAATGTAGAAATAATCTGGAACAGTATTTTGGATACTTGGAAACACAAAAGCCAAAACTCTGCTATAAAAGGCAATATGAAATGAGTGGACTATATGTGAATATCAGTTCCTTAACTTGATTTCCATTTCCCCTTAGAATTTTGATATTTGACTTGCAGAATGCGCATCTTTTTACAAGAAGCATAGAGGGATATGTAGGTCCTAAGCCCAAATTGTAATTGTACAAAACAGCCAGAGGCTAGGTCATCAGAAGATGTAGTAATTCAGGCTATGCACGAAACTAAGGACTGCATCCATCAGGAAGACTTTAATTTGAATTAAGACTTTTTTTGAATTCAGATATTTAGTATGTGGAAACACTGTTTAGTGTTAAAATAAATGGTGTATTTTTGCGCTACATGAAAGTAGTTTTGCTAATGTTATTACTACTGAACAACTTGAGATATTTCAGAATACTATGCCAACATAAAATATAAATTATCCAAGTGAGATGTATGTCAGAGTTATCAGTGTTTTATATCTGTGAGATAGAGGTGTAGAGGGGGATTGACACAAACCTGACCTGAGAAAGCATGGGACAGCTCAGGTGCAAGCCTGTGAACATTAGGTTATTGATTTCTTTTCCTATGAGATTTGAAGATGTGGATATTACTTTTTCCTGGACATAAACCTGAATCATCACTGAGATGAACTGAGAAGATTTCTCTTGGATTCAGATGAATGGTAGATGGTTCTCCCTTCAGTATAGTAGGGATAGGTTGTCAGCATGAAATACAAGATTTAAGATAAACTTCATTTTTGCATTTTCTTTCAATTTGATATTTACACCATTCCAGAAGTTTTGATATTAGCTTTCTGATAGAGTACTTAAAAAAAAATGCTGCCTTAATTGTTTTTGTTTTGTTTTGTTTTGTTTTCAGATTGGAGAGAAGGCAGTAGTCAAGCTTGGGTGTGCAGGAATTGGGCAAGTGAGCTTGCCAGCCATTTTCCTTTTGGGAACTGGAGCATAAGGAGCTTATTTGTACTCAGATCTAACAGCTAGAAAGATTTTATTTTCCTCTTCACTTAGTATACTAGTTTGGTAGCACTGCTGTTCTCAGCACAGTCATCAGCTCCCAATTTTTTGGTCAAGCAAATTCCAGACTCTGTACTTATGTGCAGTGTATGGTTTCCCTTGCCTGCCCTGCTCCCCTCAGTAAACCTTCATTTCAATGAAGGTGCTACAGAAATTTCAGGGCCTGAATTCATGTTACAATATATGAATCCTGATTTGAGTTTCAGCATACTGTGTAAGGTTTCCTGGTCAATAACAGAATGCTGCTGTAATATTTTATGTTGACGATAGCAAGAAAATACTGTAAGGGTATAATTTTTACAAGGTTGAAACATGGAAAAGGTTATCAAAGGCTCTTGTATGCTTTCTGGGTGATGAAACACTTTGGTCATAAGTCTAGCTCTTGCAACCTTCTATCTAGACTTCCTTTACTAAAACACAAGGTGCAGTGTGTGATTCTTAGTTCTTCAGGTCTTTATTTTTCAGTAGGTTCTTCAGCCATTACTAATTTGGTACAAAAAAAAAATCATGTCAGTAGTTTCTGTATTAGGAGACCAGCACTCCTGTTTTGACCTGTTCAGACTATAGTTCGTAATTAGCAACGGTCTGTGTTTCTCCTGAACAAAGGGCTTGTTTCTAAGTCTGTTAGGTAGTCTGCCAGTTGTGGACTCATATTTCATAATTAATGTATTTTGGATCTAATCTGGGTTTGCAGCATTTCAGGTGCATGCAAGTGAACTTGAATATTATATTTTCAGCTCTTCAGACTGGCATGCTAATTCTTGCTGTTCTATTCATGTGTTATATATGTCTCATGATGGGCCGGGGAATGACCGCGCTGCAGACATGGTTAGTGTGGCTTTCAGCATTGCTTCAGGTTCTCCAGAAAGAAATGTGCATGTTTTACTGCATAATTCAGAATTCAAGTATGGATGTAGTAAAACAAATATTCCTAATGAGTATCTCCCACACTGAGCAGTAGTTTGAATTTGAAGAGAATTGCTGTGATACATCAAGTGAATGTTTTCTCTAGTATATGAAAAACTGCATTTCTACTTCTACAAAATACATCATTTGAAATAGCTGATGGAAAACTAAAATACAGAGTGATATGCAAGAGTAATGCTCGTGTAGTAGAAGCCCCTAAGTACACCAACACTATAGCTTCTGGAGTGATCTGAAATAATTTTGTCTTCCCTTTATCAGAAAATCCTAATGTTTATTAAATATTTTAGGTAATCGATGAAATTTATCGTGTGCTAAGGTATGTAAACTCTACAAGAGCTCCTCAGAGAGCCCATGAAGTTCTTCAAGAACTAAGGGACATTTCTTCCATGGCTATGGAATATTTTGATGAGAAGATTGTTCCAATACTGAAAAGAAAGCTGCCTGGGTCAGATGTATCAGGACGTCTCATAGGAGCTGCCCCAGGTATTAATTCCAACATATAGTTAATTTTTTTTCTTTAAAAACTCATAGCACATCTTTTTAAAGCTCCTTCCTTTAAATATGAGCTTCATCACATACATATTGATGATACTTATTTCTTAAGAATGTTAAATGAAATTTGTTTGCCTTGAAACTTAAGGAGGCTTTGTATTACCCAAAGAATGGTCACTTGAATGTATGTTATAATTATGCATAGTGTGTATTCATTAAACAAACGCTTTTGTGCCACCAATGAATGAGACTTTATCATTGCACTTGGTTGAGATTTGGCACATGAGATGACAGCTCAAGATGACTTTTATTTTTAGTACAGTCAGCAAATGAATTAGCCTAAGCTGCTGTAGTGCACAGAGAGCTGGAACATACTTGGATGTGCTTTTTTACTTTCCTGGGGCCCTCATGTAGTCATTAACAAGCCAAATACTTGTGGGGAATATGGAAAAGGCAGTTAAAGTAACAGTTGACAAGTAAACAATTAAGTTGGTGCTTTGTCTAACCTGTTGGAATCTGTAATTTACATTAACCAAACTCTGGGTGGTTGCCTCACATATATATATATGCCTCACATATATATATTTGCAACTTAAGCAAAAATGGTGAGTCTAACAATAGGAGCTGCCCGATGTTGCTGATATGCCCTGGCCATCCTTTTAGTTCTTAGTGTAGATATTCTTCTTAATTACAGCTTCTTCATTATACCTCAGTTGCACTGAGTCTTTCAGGTGAGGAAGCGTTGCCCAAAACGATAGTTGATCAACTTATGAAGCCCAAGGCTTTATATGGCATAAAAATATCTGTCTTGTGCTGAGGGAAGAATATATCTATCTAACAGCAACTCTTTAGTGTCAGATAGCTGTAACTATGCGCGTATCTTAAAGGAAAAAAGGGAGAAGGGTGGTTGTTCAAGACTGCTCTAGACTATTCTTTCTTCATGGTGCTTAAAAGCTGCATCTTACTTGCACTACATCTTATGATAGAAAAAGTGAGTGAAATTACGCAGTAGACATTAGTGTCATTGATTCACAGCAGCTTTACTGCATTTCTAAGCTCAAACTGCAGGACTCCAAACATGGTTTTAGGACCCAAGAAAAATAAGAACAGATTGTGTTTAAAAGAGCATGGAAATCAAATTCTAGAAACCTTTTCTAAACAAATCTTTTCTAGACCCTATGTTAAACTGAACTATCTTTTCAAGCCCCAAAACACAAACTGTGTACAACTATGACAGCAGAGTTGTACTCTTACACTGAAATGTATTACATTATATTTATATATTCTGTAATATATCTTATTTATAGCCATGTTGGAGTTTCTTGACTTAACATCTGTAGAGACATTAACTTTAGCTGACAACATAATCTTTCCCCATAAATTTTGATAGTGCATTTTGATAGTGCATTTTCTGAAAATGAATGAGCTGTTTTTCAACCTACTGAAAATCCAAGTAATTTCAGTTAAATTAGTTGCCCTGAAATACCATATGCTCTTGTTATACCCTTATATAGCCATAACTGTTTACATGTTCACATAACTTGCAGCTGGTGTTCCGATGATGTTTAAGGAGTAGGGTGAGCAAGGCGTGAAAACTGGGACATAACTGCTTAGTTTTGTCTTAAAGATACAGGGAATAAATCACTGTTTTCTCTGAAGTTCCAGGGCCTTCTGCAGCACTAACAACAATGCAGCTCTTCTCCAAGCAAAACCCTTCGAGACAGGAGGTGACCAAACTCCAGCAGCAAGTGAAGACAAACGGTGCGGGGGTGACAATGCTGAGGCGGGAAATCTCGGAGCTTCGCACCAAAGTGCAGGAACAACAGAAACAGCTCCAAGACCAAGATCAGAAACTGCTAGAGCAAACCCAAATCATAGGCGAACAGAATGCCCGCTTGGCTGAGCTCGAGCGCAAACTGCGAGAGGTGATGGAGAGCGCAGTAGGAAATTCCTCGGGTTCTGGCTCAAACGAAGAATCTCCTAGAAAACGGAGGAAGGCAGCCGAATCTGTAGACTGTCCTAGGAAATCTAAACGGCTTCGAAACAGAAAATAACTTAGGCTGCTGGTTCTTCAAAATACCACTTAGACTTGAACAGTTATTTTCTTTCATCAAGACTTTTCCCCTGCTTTCTGTCTGGGTGGGCCTAATTCACAAGATCTTTAAGATTTGCAATAAATACATACTAACCTGACCTGCTCTATCATGTTTTGAAGGGTTAATCTTTTTTTTTTTTCCTGTGCAGATGTGTTTAAAGTAAACCTATTTGTGTTTATGCATATATTCACATAAAATCTTAAATCCAGTCTTAACTGACGAGAAAGTTAAGCTTACAAACAGATGTCCTGTTCACTTGAAGAACTGACCCACTTTTTAAATCTTGTTTGAGAGAACTTGACTTTTTTGTTACAAGTGACCTTGTCTGGAATGTCTGAAAAGTAGTTGATGCTTTTTCGGGATCTATGTAATGAGTAAAACTGACTTCTTAAGCTATGGTATTGGCTATATATTTTTGTAAACAAGGAAGGGCCTTCTGTCCAGACTTTACATGCACACACCATCATTGTAGGTCTTGGGAGCCATATTCTATGCTTGCATGAATAGGTGCACATACTGCTTAGCCTGCTAAAAGCACTTGCCTGAAGTTGCTCTCTACTCTGGCAGAGAGTAGAGACCTATAGTGCAAATCGTTGTTCCTAGCCATAACTTAGCATCTGCTTCCAGCACAACTGCTTTCCTGCGGTGAGGTGCTCTTGCAGGGGCTAGGTGCAGGAGGGTTTGATGCCGGGCTCTCTGCCCTTGTCACTGCCTGTAAATTGCAGGTGCTGTTAGCCAAAGCTTGGGAATGGAGCGGCCGCCTGTGCGTCGCTTGGATTTATAGGCCAACATCAATAAGTATTAAACTGTCCCCACAGTAACTGCACTAGGTGGGACGACATTTGAATAAGACGCTGTATCATGGAAAAACTTAAACTATTTTGTGTGTATGTGTTGGGGGGGATGTGTAGAGATTTCTCTGTAATACTGATGACAATATTCTAGCTTTCCTTATCCTAAAAAGTAAATCACATCAGACAAAGCTTTAATTTTTTTGCACTTCTGTTTCGAGCTTGTAACTGGAAAAGCATGTCTTGCACTGTTCAGTCTCTCTGGTCACTTTAACAACCTCAGAGTTGTGTACAGTGATTTTTTTCCCCCCATCTGTATATTTTTGGAACCTTATACAAATACCATTGTCCTTGTTTTGTTTGAATGTACTAAACAATGTAGCTTTATTGTTTGACTTATGTTTCTTTTTTTAATCAGCTGTTGCTATGGGTTTAGGTGGTACTGAATTCAACTTGGTGTGGCACTAAACATGCAAATGCTACAGGTGTAGCTGTTTAAAATATTGATAATATTCCCGTGGGTTAAAGTGCAAATTTCTCATGTTTTGTATAGCTCTCAGTGTAACATAGTGGTTGTATTTGTCACCAAACAAATCAGGACCTATCTGGTCAGATGTTCTAGACCCTTAGGAGAACTGACATTTTTCCTGAAACTTAAGCTTCAGGTTTTAATTCTAAAATGTCCTAGTTCATATCAGAAGCAACACCGCAAAATATCATTGCTAATGTCTAATTTTTGGCAGACATTTAATTGAAAATTAACTTGTTTGTTAGTTTAAGGCTTTCTAAAAAACATGTTTCTTTTTAAGCAAAGCATCAAGCAAATGATTAAAGGTTATCTAGGAGAAAGTTAAAACTCCTAAAGGACCATATGCTGTTACTGGTCTTGCATAGGGTTTTTTTTTTTTTCACTATTACAGACATCTTGCATATAGATGTCAGCTGTTCAGTTAAATGCTTGCATGTGCCTTCATTATTTAAAAATATTTTTGATTGAGTCTAAGGGTCAGCATGATAGCTGTAATTCACTTGCACCAAGTGATACACAACATGTTCATTTAACAGGTCTATTATTTTACCAGGTAGTTGCGGTTAAATACTTGTATGAGTAAAAACCTGTGAAGTGCATTTGCTTAAAATGGTTTATTCATACATCTCTCAAATCTTTCACTTCAGTTTCTCAATTTCTGGTAGTTGCAAACAGATTTCCCCCTCTCCAGTATACAAATAGTTGTTCGTAGGTTATTTGGGAGTAGCACTGCTCTGTGTTGGTGAATGCCTGGCTCTATGTACGCTGGGGTGGAGAGCAGAATAGCCTGTTGTGATGTGACATGTTCCTGGGGGGCAGTGCCAAAGTTGGAACTTTCCTCTTAAGGAAGTTGTGTGCGCTGCAAGTTACCAGGTGTGCCCTGACCCTCCGCATGTTGCCAAGTTCAGTAAAACTGCACGAGGCCCACAAAGCTCAGGGGGGAGTGGGAGGACTCAAGCTTCGAGAGAAGCCAAGTACCCAGCCGAGCTACGCAACGTCCTGGGGAGCCCCAGTCGTCAGCTGTCCCTGGAGGACCTTGAGGCAAGAGGGTCTGTGGTACTGGGCCTACAAATGGATCAAACTAGGGAGTTTCCAGAAAATAGCTGCAAAGTTAACTTTTGACATTATATCATGCCTAAACTGAAAAGGCTGCATTTTGCAATTTGATAGGCAGAAGTAAAGCTAAATCGCTTCTGAATTTATACACTTCTATGCAAGTTTACACTGCTTAGTATACCAACACTGGAAAGCACAGTGGTAATTAGGCTGTTTAAGGAAGTACCTCAAACTAGTGAGACTAAAATGTAGCTTTTAAAGTTATGCCAAAAAAAGTACGTGCAAACAGCTATCACGGTGTTCAATTTTTGTACATGTATCAAGGGCTAAAACTAAACAGCTCAGATTTGAAAGACAGTGATAGTACAGACACTATCTACCTTCTGTAGTTACTATCTTATGTAGCTTAAAACTGTTTCTAATACTGAAACTAATGTTCCTTCTGTAGGTTCTTTTTCTAAGAATGGCTTTCTTCACAAAATGCGTTTGCTTAGTAGATTTTTTCAGAAGTCTGTAAAACTCGTTAAGTTTCTAGGGTATGTAATGACTGTGGTGAAAGAAACTAATCAAGACACTAAATGCTGCACGGTGGTACCTCTTAGAAGGCAAGGCTGTTTACCATCACCTCTCTGCGAATTCAGCAACTTGTGATTTTTGTATGAGTGCATGCAAAGGCAGCATGCAGCACCTTGTGAGCCAGGCTAATGGTACAGTGGGTGGAGGCCCTGAAGGGAGAAAGGCACCCTGCTCAACATGGGAAGTCTCAGACTAAAGAACAGATAGAAACTAATGGTGGTAGATCCTTAAATATCTGCTACTCGCAGCACAGCACAGGAACCTCACTGTGAAAGCTCATGTCTTCACATCATTTTTTAAAAGGTAAGACTGTACTGAATAGAGTTTTAGTTGCCCCTGCTGAGATTTTTTAGCAGCTGAGTGTAGGTAAGCATTAAGACTTTGTATTTTCAGCACCAAGGGCCTCCTCAAAATAGGATGGCCTAGGATGCAGTCATACCTGCAGCCAGTACCAGTCAGTCAGGGAGAGAATGACAGAGTTTCTTGGTGCTCCTGCTGGTTTTAAGAAAGTAATGTACAATTTACAGTGACAGAGTATTGTCAGATTTCAGCAGCAAGTTGCCTGGAGTGCTTTATGGTGGTGTGTGTGCAAGCCGTGTGCTGTTGGGGTACTCTGCAGCTCCCCTCCTGCACTGCTTTGCACCCTACCTGGAGCGACTCATCTGCAGCGTGCGCTCCGGGCTCCTCCAGAGCTGTGCTCTGCTTCCCTGCCCACACAGCCAGACCCGGCACGCTGAGGTCACGCCGAGCTCCTGCATCTACTTGTCCTCTGAGGGGAAAATGTCAGATACAGCAACTGTGAGTTTACTGAATATGTGAAAAATCTGCACTTGTTATATGAACTGCTTAAACCGCGAAGACTCAGTGATTAAATAGGAACAACAAACTTACTTGCACCTCAAGGAATTCTCTTACCCTTGGACAATTGCATTTTCCCAAACCTTCCCAGTTATTTTTTTTCTCGGATGTTTAAGCCTTGTTTGGCTGATATGGGCTATTTAGTTTATAAATCCGGAATCTTTTGTTGAATTGCCATACTGAAACTTGTGATTGTTTACAGACATGCAGCTGCAGTGCAGGAAATCTGCCTCTGGACTGAAGGTCGGAGGCCCTTCCTCCAGTGCTCCTCGGGAGCAGCCACCACCTCTCTTAGCAGTAGATGCACTCGCCCTTTTAGCAGGATGACACCAATGGATGAGAGGTCTTTGGTGTGCTGATGGGGAGCAGTACTAATATTTGAACTACAGTAGAGGGAAACATTTTCAGAAACGTAACGTACAGTGTTCAGAGTGAAGCTGAGCGAAACACTTGTGGTCCTGGCAACTTTTCAGACAGCTCCTGCACTGCTACAAAAAATAAAAGAAACCCCGATACACTTCCTAGTTTATTGTGAAACAGTCACTGTGCAACAAGTTATTGAAGCTCCCTTGCAAGGAGAAAATGCCTTGATGAAATCTGAACATTTATTTTACCTCCAGGTGAGGTAAAATCCTATGCTTCACCTGTCCTCAAAAAGTACAAAATTCAGAGTGTGACTAAGCAGGGAAAAGCTGTGAATAGTCTTATTTTCCATGTATTCTCTACCTGCTCATTTTTTACTACTAATCCCCTCCTAATGTGCATAAATAAAAATGCATGTAAACAAAAATATTACCAAACTGTTATGTTTTATCATTCCTGTGCTTTGTCCATTACTTCAGATTGTAACATTCTCAAGGTGGGGATTGTATTTCCTTTGTGTTTGCACAATTGCACATGGGGCTTTTGGCAACTAGTACATATAAACCTTTTATTATTGGTGGTTGTTATTAATAAATTTTAAATGATTCATCATGACCCTTGAGATATTTGTCTTATGTAAATATAATAGATGAGGCATAGCTCTGGAATAATTTTTTCTATTGTTTTTGACACTATAATGGATATATTTTCATTTGAGTAGCTTTATGGAAAATTAACATCCCAAGCATTCAACTTCTACAGAAAATAATCTTTGTAATTGAAATGCTCACAGGAAATATTATATGAAAATAGATGTAGGAAAAAAAAAGAGTTTAGTACTTACAGAGGAGATTGCCAAGTTTTAAAATATATCATCACAAGAAATGAAGCAAAAAGACCTTGGTGTAGGAGCTTTGATTAATGGTTAAATATCTTTAGGCAGTCTATAAAAAATAGTATTTTGGCTGAATGATAGCTTGTCCTTGCACCTACATCATTTACTTTTGGGGAGGGAAAAGTATTTTTAAAAGAGCCACTATATTCGATTGCTGCAACACACTGTTTCTATTTTCAGTATTTTTTCCTAAGAAAATGAGCCATGTGAGGCTGCACTGTCTGCCCATGTATGGCTAGTGACCTTTGAACACTCTCTCCTGGCAATGGGTAAGGAGTGGAAATCTCAGAGCCAGTTAAATGCCTACAAGCTTCCTTGCAGGCAGCAGCCGGCCGGCAGCGCGGGATCCAGTCAGTCAGTATTTTCACTGCGGGAAAGGCAGGCAGGATCAAGCATGGAAGATCCCAGTCTGCCGTGATCCCTCGGATGCGCAGCTCCAGGCCTGCTGTGACATGCAGCTCTTCCTGTCGGAAGGTTGTCATGCTGAGTGGAGGAGGGCAGGAAACACGGCTGGGGAAGTAGCTTAGGAGAAATGCAAATTTGTAAGGCTTTATCAGGCCAGTTTCTTGCAGGACTGTTGCATCTTGCGTCACTGGATTGGCAGAGAAGGAGACTTTCCGTTACGTGCGGGCACTGGAAGACTCCCCACAGCAGAGCTAGAACTGCAAGCTAAGAATCTTCTCCAGTTGGTTAAAATTTAATTCGGCGTTGCTGGAAACTAAGAACGCGGATGGCCGCGCTGCCAGCCCGGGGCGGCAGGTCCTCCCGCGCTG
>NW_010583344.1:147920-190197 GCF_000705375.1 Tinamus guttatus | reverse complement strand
GGCCCGGGCCGGCGGGGCCTGCGGAGGAGCGCCCGGCCGCTGCGCGCCGAGCCGCCCCAGTCGCCTTTCGTGGGCCCTGGGCAGCGCAGTGCGGCATTTCGCGGGCAGGGACGCCTCCTCGCCCCGGTCCCCGCGGGGCGGTGGGGAGGCCCCTTCAGCGGCCAGTGGGACACGTGGCTGCTGAGGAGAGCTTGCACCAAGCTAACGCCCTCTTCCATTTAATCATCCCCTCAGCTAAGCATCCAGAGATAAAAGCCCTGATGAAGCCAGACACCAACTTGATCTGGGTGGTTCTGCTGATGGTTCTTGCGCAGCTGGTTGCGTTTTATCTAGTTAAGGACTTGGACTGGAAGTGGGTGCTCTTCTGGGCATATGTTTTTGGAAGCTGCATTAGCCACTCCATGACTCTGGCTATTCACGAGATCTCTCACAACAGTGCCTTTGGCAACAGGAAAGCCATGTGGAATCGATGGTTTGGAATATTTGCCAACCTGCCTCTCGGTGTGCCATACTCCATCTCCTTCAAGAGATACCACATGGATCACCATCGCTATTTAGGGGGTGATGGGATAGATGTGGACATTCCCACCAACTTTGAAGGCTGGTTTTTCTGCACACCCTTTAGAAAGTTCATGTGGATTGTTCTTCAGCCTCTCTTCTACGCGATCAGACCCCTCTGCATCAATCCCAAGCCAATCACTCGCCTGGAGATCATCAACCTGCTGGCCCAGCTTTCCTTTGATGTTGCCATATACTACCTGTGGGGAGCCAAGTCAGTTTGTTACATGCTTGCAGGCTCAGTCCTTGGACTTGGTTTGCACCCCATTTCAGGACACTTCATAGCTGAACATTACATGTTTTTAAAGGGACACGAAACTTATTCCTACTATGGGCCCCTCAACTTGCTCACTTTTAATGTTGGCTATCACAATGAACACCATGACTTTCCAAATATTCCTGGCAAGAGCCTTCCACTGGTAAGTTTACTTCTCTTAAGCTAAACCTTACTCTAACTTGAAAAACTGGTAGAATATGGTCAGCAAATCCTCAAAAGCTAGAAGTTGGAAATTTTCATGCACTTTTAGTAGTAAGTTGAGTAATGAAGGGGAAATTACTTACTGTTTTAGTAGTATCCTGAATAAATTTACTAAAGTGCTTCCTGGTCTAGCCTTTCCCGTAAAGGGAGTTGGGTGGAAACACATGTGATTATACCCTCTTTTTTGTGCCAACTTCTAATTCTCTGTAATTACAACCAGCCTTCAGTATTTCTTTCTGTTTGGACATATATATGAAACTAGTTAACTTGCAGATAGTCTACAGCAAATTGCCAGCCCTGTCTGTTCTTGAAATTTTAAGTAAAATATGGTAACACACGCTTATCCTTCAGTTTGACCATTGAGTCATGGTCACTTATTCAGAATTGAATTCTCTGGTGGAAAAAAGGGAAGCCTTGAGGTATTGTGGAACTTTGTTGTACTGTTGGCAAATATTTAATAGCTTTCTATGCTGGAGCCGCTTAGTTTTCTCTCCTGAAGGACTTTGGACCCTAAGCAAGTATCAGCTGTACTACACTGACATGATGAAAGCTTCCACAGTAAGGTTGAGATGGGCTATGTCTATATGAGTAGCAGATACGGATTTTCAAGCTGCTTTCTTCCCCCTGTTCCCTAGTTTTATTTTAATGAGGAATTTAGCTCCTGTATTTGTGTTTCCCTGTTGGGAGTATGAAAGCACAGGTTTCCAGAGTGTACCCACTCTGGAATTTATCTTGGGTCAGTTTTCCATCACACACCAAACTTGGCTTGACAGCAGTTGGTGTCGATCTCATAGCTTTGTTACTGCACTCAGTAGTGGTGGGACCTGGTGAGCTCCTCCTGATGTTCTCCAAACTTAAATCTTCTCCCTTGTACAGCTAGGGTTGGAGGGAGGGATTTTTCCAGCATTTTCTTGGCAGGGCAGGTGAATTTAATTCATTCCTAGAGTTGGGCTAGGAGGGAATGTCTGTTGTTCATGGGCTTAAGTTTAAATTTGGAGTTACCTTTGATACTAGATCTGTGCTGGGAAACATGGCACATCATGTGTCCCTACTTAAGTTCTCAATAGAGTGTTTTTTTTGTTTGTTTGTTTTAAGTATTTAATTGTGGAGAGTAAAAAGCTTTACAGGGCTGTTAATCCACAGCTTTGATAAGAAAACAAAGCTGCCTTTTAGAGTAGTTAATTTGATTGGACTGGACTCTGCTATGCTGCATGCTAAAGATGACTGAAGTACTGAGCACTTAATTCCTGCAGAGACAAAAGTACTGTCAAAAGAAATCACACATCTAGCCAATGTGCTGCCTTAGGTGTAATGGCAGCTGGAGTCAAAATTACCCTCAGCTCCTAATCAAGAATGTAAACAGCAGAAGTATTGCTGGTACAGATTAACGAAACAGATTTGTTCAGACTTTTCCAAAGCTTTGAATGTCTGATGTTAAATATCCTCGTAATGGAATCTGAAGAAAATTGCATGACTCTTGGCTTAAAAAATGGTAAGGCTGTGCATCTAAGTGAAGTCTCAGCAAGCTGTTTACTTGCTTTTATTCTTTAGTGCTTGTCCTCAGAAATTAATAGTGTTTTTTTTTTTTCCTGAGTGCTGAGGCTTAAAACTGTATGTAAAATTAGCTGTTAAGTGTCTCTTAATTTTAATTTGTTATGGCACCTGTTGCTGGCAATTTAAAATCACCTGCTTGCTTTGAGTCAGTGCATCATTCTACAAGCAACAGTGTATGGACTTCACTGTTCCCATTGACCTGTTGTAGCAGCTTCTACAACTTCCAAGCCTCACATGAATTTTACTGAACAACCAGCAAGTTGTTTTTCTCCAAGAAATTTTCACTTTCACCAGTAGAATTTTAAGTGTAATGTCTTTTTTTAAAAAAAAAAAACTTCTAGTGCTCCATGTTGTGATATAGTTTGAGGCTTGTAGAATTTGTCATAGTATGAACTAAAATAGTAACTGACCCTCCTGTCTCCCTGCAGGTGAAGAAGATAGCAGCTGAATACTATGACAACCTGCCCCAGTACAACTCGTGGATAAAAGTGCTTTATGACTTCGTGATGGATGATACAATCAGCCCGTACTCACGCATGAAAAGGCATTTAAAGGGGGAAGTGAAACAAGATTAAACTTCTGGCAACCAAAAAGACTCTGCAATGTCTGCTTGCTTTGAAGTGGCTGGTACAAAGTCTCTTGTTAAAGATGTCCATCCATGCCCTGAAATAAGATCTACAGCAACTTAGCAATGCATCCTTAAGGACTTGGCAACAAAGTAGTCTATTGCCAGCTATAACATTCCTAGCAGTCTTCAGATTTATTGTATTAATGTACATGTTTGCCTAAGGATCAGTGTTATATGCATAATATTAAATTACTTTGTTACAGAATTTACTTTGGAAGTAAATGTTTGACTCCTAAAAATAGCAAAGTTCTACATGTAGTATGCTGCCCACAAATGACTCTGTAGTGTTAAGTACTGTTAATTCTAAACTAACATGATCTGTTAACTTAAATTTTCTGTTGAACTTGCTTCCTGATTCAAGGGTGGGAGAACAAGATTTGCACAAATACTTAAATGCCTTTTTAAAAATATGTAACATGTCCCTTAAAGCATTACTTGAATATGTTTCACTTTTTGTTTAAAGGTGCAATTCCATCATTTAGCATGAAACTGGCTTATTCTGAATGGTTTGTGTGACTTCCTTGTGAAAAGTAAGGGAATTCAGAGGTGGCTTTAGCTTTGTGGCTCCCCACTTATTTCTCAGCTACATGAGTTGGGGCTCAGCTCTGCAGCTGCTACTACTCACTCTGCTCTGAGAGCCCCCTGGGCAGCTCCTGTAACTCAGGAGGGTTTTGTGTATTGGCAAGTCCTGTTGCTGAGGTTTCTTGTGATCTGCCCAGAAATGAGTCGGCTTGTCCTTGTTGGTATTGCAGTTAACTTGGCTTCAAGTAGCTCTTGAATTTCTTATTGTTTGGGAATTTGGTTTGTGTGGAGGGAACTTAATCAGCTGAAACACACTGTTCTGGTAGACAATGTTAGTGGCAACTGGAGCTTTCAGGCATGTCATTTGTGTACACAGAACAGTATTGCTAAAGGATCTAGTTCATTTTTTTTAAACTACAGCACCCTACAAAAACACTGGTCTTGTATGTTTAAAATGTGATGAAAACAGCTGTGATACCACTAAATTTTCTATTAGAGAAGCTATTTTATATTGGAGCAGAGAATGAATCAACTTACTGAGCAGTGAAGAATCTCTAGACATGTCAGCACAGTGTTTCTGCCCTCTGTTAACCAATATACCAGCTTTAAGCTGAGAGACTGTTTTTTTTGACTTAATGTCAAATAGCGATGGGAAATTCACTTACCTAAAATAGAGTCTGAAGGTTGTCAAGTGTTTGTGCTGTAAGGATCTTGACTTTTAGATACTGTGCTTCCTGCAAGCTTTGGAAGAAGCAGCTGGGTGCCAGAGAAGGTGTTATGATGTCCTATCCTTGCTTGACTGCAATTCTGTCTTCAGTGCTTTGCTGGGGACTTCTGTGTTTGTTTGTTTAAAGCCTGGGCCCTCACCTCCAGCTAAGCAGTAGAACTGGTATCAATAAAGTCTCATTATGAAAGTGTGCTAGCCACTTCAAGTAACTTCATTATCATGCCAAGGATGTGGTAGCTAGCCAGCATATATTGAACAGGGGAGATGTACTGTCAATATACTTCATCCAGTATTTTAAAATTCACTTAAAGACTTAACATATTTTGGGGGGGGATTTGACTGGCCCTCTGATGTTAGAGGGCTTAAGAGTTTAACAATTTAGTATTATGGAAGATGCAGGTAGACCTTTTGAATGGTGTTGCCCAAAAGCTATCCTTTGGGACTTAGTTGCTTACAAAGTTGCAGATCAGTTTAAGTCAAGTCTCTTCTGTAAGTGAATGGAAGTAACACTGTTCAATACAGAAGGTTTATGCTTTTAATACTTAAGCTGAAATGTGGAGGAAGCTTTGACTAACTAGTAATGAACGAACTGAACCTAATACCCTTAAGGGCTCTGACTCAATTACCATGTTATTTTAAACTTGAGTCTGATGGAGTTGGCCAACTTTGTACATGCTTGTTTATTCCTTTCTGTTTAACTAATGTGTCTTATTAGTTGCTTAGTGGGACCCATCCTCTCATTTCTTTATGTGAAATCAGCCTGCAGTTTAACTGTCAAATCAGTGGGTCAACTCTGGGGCCCATCACTGAGTGTTTCTGCTGCAATTCCAATGCTCTCCTTCAGAGCTCTGAAAGTAATGCGCAGTTTTTAGTCTAAAGTGACTTTTATACCTGAAGCCAGGAGAGAACAGGCACTGCAGCTTGCAGTCTGATCATATTAGGCACGAGTTTCCCTGAAGCCAGGTGTGGATATGTTCCTCTTTCAAAACAAGTTCTGTCTCTGGCATCCCTGTCTTGCTTGGGAACCAGTCTGCTCCAGAAAAATGTCTGGTTATCATGACCTCCCTGCTTGTACAGCTCTGGGTCTTGGGTCCAGGCAAGTCTTGCTGCCTGGAACCACAGCTCTGTTGAAAAGTAGCCATTTCTATTGCCTAAATAACTACTGAAGAAAAACATAAAAACGCTGAGACATCAATTTTAATCTCCATGTGAGGAAGAACTTTTCCTGTGAGGGTGACAGAGCCCTGGAACAGGCTGCCCAGAGAGGTTGTGGAGTCTCCTCCTCTGGAGATCTTCCACACCTGCCTGGATGCCACCCTGGCAGGGGGGTTGTACCAGATGACCTCTAGAGGTCCCTTCCAACCTCAACCATTCTGTGATCCTGTGATCCAGGAGCTCAGTGTTGTGCTGCTTGCTAATCTGGTCACTGGCAACTCCTTGTATTAAAATGTCAGTGCTATGGTTGTAGTTTCATGCTGCCCTACTAATCCTGTTGGACAACGGGGAAAAAAGCTGCTTTCTGGTAAGGATCCTGCTTGGTAAGTGGTATGAGATAAACACAGTGCTCCTTCCTAATTTGAAAGGGTCTCAGAAGACTTGCAGCGAAGCGAATTTTGTTGTTTTAGCTTACATGTTGCAAAGTATAGCCTCTTCTGGATGTGCCAGGATTGTTTCTACATGCACCAGAGAAACAATGTGATGAACAGGTCTGTCTCTATAATGTAGATATGCATCGTCCACCACCCTGCTACTCTGCATATGCAACTACCACTCTTCTCTGTAAAACCCTCCATTTCATAATCATGTCTGCAGTAGTACACAAGTCTGCAGCAAGGACAAGCATGCTGAAAATGCTACATATTCAGCAAGGGATGAAGACAGCATTTTTGGGGGGAGGCATGTATGTTTTTCTGCTCTGCTGATAGCTCCCTGCACCTGCTTCTGCCCCTTATCTTAGTCTTAAGATGGCATCAAGCATGCTCTGAATTATTAGCGTGGTTGAGGTACATGGTAGCCTCAGGAATGGGGAGAAATCTTTCTTGATCTCATCCCACAGAAACTAGATGTCTAGAGGGAAAACCTTCTCTAGGGCAGGTCTGCTAGGAAAGAGGTAGTTCATCTGTGGAACACAGTTGTGGTCTACATAAGTGATGCTCACTTTGTGCAAGCACAAGTTATTTTGTATCTTACCTTTTACAAAGGTTTTTTGACTTGCTTTTTAATCATGACTAGTGTAGTCTAAGCAGAATTTCCCCAAAGAAAAAGGAGCAGCAGAGCAACACTTAGGCAAACAGCTGAAGTTCTGTCATGTAGGAAGATACCCTAGTCCATCTTGACACATAATTCATAAAATACTCTAGGGTAGAAGGGACTGCTAGGGGTCATCTCAAGTCTCCCTCTCAAAGCGCTGGCAATTTTGAAGTTAGATCAGGTTGTTCTGAGTCACAACCAGTCAAACTTTGACTTCAGGGCAATTTGTTATATCAGTTATGCTTTATGTTGATAGTTTTGAGTAGGAGACTAATAATCTACTTCAGAGCCTTGAAGTAAGGGGAATGTTTGCTTTTTGTAAACAAGCTTACAAAAACTATTTTACTGTTTTTACATTGAAATGTTGTCAGTCTAAAAGTATTTTAAAATGAGCACTAGCCAACTTTAAAACTATGTAACTTGCTGGCAAAAAAACAACTACAAAAAAAACAAACCAAAAAAGCCCTCTTTCATTTTCTGATGCTTGTACAGATTTTGGAAAGAATAATGTTGATCAGAGATTGTAACAGATTTAAGCAACTCTTTAAGCTTTAGGCAACTCTAAGTAAAGAACTCTTTATAATGACAGCAGTAAAAACGCATGAAGGGTTCTGGGTTCAAAAGTTGCTTGCCCAATTATCTGTAGCAGTATCTCATTTTAATTGAGTTCCAGCATCAGCATACTGGAAAGCTGACCCTCTTTCCAAGATGGAATTCCACATACTACATAAATGCAGAAATGCAACTTTTATAAAAAGAAATGCATCTTACTCTATTATGAATTTACTGCAAGAACAAATAAATGCAT
This sequence comes from Tinamus guttatus, assembly GCF_000705375.1. The sequence continues at coordinate 182,672 of NW_010583344.1, read as the reverse complement.
TGGATGAAGAACACTGAAAAATGCTATCACGCTAATTGCTGGCAGCATTTTTAAAAACATCAGGAACCAAATAAATCTGAGAATCTGTTAAGTATTGTAATAAATGTAAAAAGAATGAGGTGAGGTGTGTGGATTTATTCAGTTTGGGTTGAAGTTTATTTTTTACAAATGATTTTTTTCTTCCTTGTTTGCGAGCTAATAGACTCACTATTAACAGCTTTTTTTTTTGGAGGAAAAAAAAATCTCAGCATGAGACTCTCACTTGCCCTGCTTCTTAGAAAAGTATTCCTCCTTCTGCAGCATTTGTCAAACACTAAGAAATTCAAATCAGTAATTTCTGTTTTGTAGTTTCTAATTTTAAGAATTAAGAACCAGCTTGTTAACACCAAAAACTCTAAAATAACTCTAAATTTCTTAGGATGCCATTAAATCATATACTAACATTCCTCGGACTTCCAGGCTTTGCTCTCTTGGACTACCTTAAAACAGCTTGCTGTCTCCAGCTGGTTTCTTTTGATAAGATAAAAAGTAGTTTAAGGAACTCTGAGAACCTGCTCTGGCACAATCACCCTGTGTTGCCATATTTGGGAAAGGCAGGATTAAAGGGTGTGAGAACAGAGGGCAGCCCTCCCCCATCTCATTTCACAGCTCTGCTCTTGCAATAATTCTTAAGAGTCCTTGTTCCTGAGAGCAGCTGTTTTCATTTATGGCTAAGAACAAGTAACTGAGCAGAGTTACACATTGAAGGGGTTAGTCTCTCTCCGAAGGATTAAGGGCACCAAACAATCTAAGTAGTCTAACCCTACGGATTTAATATCATTTATTTTTTAGTCAACATAGTGAGAAGCAAAAAGGGAAAAGTGTGGGGTTTTGCCTTTTTGTTTTTGCTTGCTTCTTTTCCTACCTCTTATTCTGGACGTAATTAAATGAAGGATGGCTCAGAGCATTAGGTTACAACAGGCTTTTCTTTTCAGGAGCAGATTAAAAAGTTAAAGATCTGAAATCAGACACTGGTATTATGAAATTCATCAACGTAAGTCTCGCTGGGGAATTGTCCAAATGTATCATCTGTGCAGTGACTGGCGCAGTTCTTCATACCTTACTTGATCCTTAACAGTGCCAAGATAAGAGAGAACAAAACTTCATCAGACAGTAAAAATAATATAGGGAAAGTTACAATACTAGAATTATTTAAGGAGAAAATGAAATAAATCAGATATGTGACTCACATGTGATACTTTTTTTTTCCCCAGAAATATTTAGAACAAAAGCTAATTAAAGGCAACCCCTTACCCCTTCCCCCCTTCATATAATTGAGGCTATCTGGTAACAGTCACCAGCAATACATAATTAACAAAGGCTGTTGTGGCAGAGCTCTTCTACTTGATACTGCCATGCAAGGCTGGAAACACAGTTTCACTAAAAACTACTGCCTTATTTTGGAGTGAAGATATTCCCCAAACTGCTTCTGCAAAAATAAACCTGCTTTACAAAGATCTACTATTATTTAAACTTTTTAAACAATCATCTAGCTTCTTTTACTGTAACTGCTTTTCAATCACTTTTTAAGTGCCTCAAAAGGTCAGTTTTGAGGAAGTGAGTAATGTGGGACACTAACTTCCGCTGACCAAACGGAATACAAAAGATGGCATCCGTCTATAGCTTTGAAGAGGTTACTTGGATTTCTCTCAAACATATCAGCCACTTAAGCCAAAAAACCAACTGAAATGAGGTGTATAGGGGAGGCAAAAGAGAGCACACAGTTTAAACTGAGCGCTGAAACAGCAAGATGCAGCTTCCTGTGGTTTCTGATCTTCACAGGAGAAGCATGTTGCTCTGTCACATCAGACTTCTCTGCCACACAAGTAGCAACTCAAAGTGGGAGGAGAAATATTTAATTGAACGTTCTCCAAATGAATTTAATTGAAATACATGGTTCAAATACATAGCATATTTACACAGTCTTTGAGATGCAGCCTGACATTTCAGGTTAACTCTTAAAAGTTAACGTTCACACACATACACAAATACTCTAAACACAACTATTCCCACCAGTCACTAGCATATAAAGAATATCCTTTCCAGAAGAGACCAGTCTTATGAAAACTTTTCTCACCTTCTTAGACACTGAGGATTTCACTTTCCTAAAAGCTTCTTCAAAGTGTTTACGGCAAATCTTGATTTCGCCTTAAATAAAAAAACCACAATAAATTACTATTTGAAGCTGCAGGCAAGTGACAATTAAGTGATTTCTTTTGCACATATTTCAAATAAAATTCATAAAGCCTAACTGAATGCGCTACTGTCTTTTGGATGAGACCTAAGCAGCGTCATGAACACCTACTTTTAATGTAAGCTCTTGTCAATGATCTTAGGCATATTTTTAAGCTGTACCTTTTGCCAAAGTACTTTTAATTTTTGTTTGTATTAACGTTTTCACCTACAGACTAGGAATTTAATTTTCAAAGATACTGAGTTAACTAAAGTTTACCTCAAATCCCGTCAGAGTTCAAGTACCTCTTCCTAGTGGGAAATAAATTTCCCAAGTTCCAATGTGGTGTTTTACTTTCTGTACATGTTTTACCCCTAAATGTCCTTACAAAAATGTTTTTATATAGATAGCTAGAGAACCTTTTCTATCATTCCCCATTCCATTACAGGATTTTTAAATCCTAAATAACTCACTCCATATCAGGCCCTTGTTTGGCATTATGCGAGGCAAGTTTTCTCTCCACTTTTTCAATTGCCTACCTTTCAGTTTATCTGTATGCCTTTTCCCCCCATGCAGCCGTTCACAGTGATTATTTGTAACTGTAGTTCTGGAACAGTTCCCCCCTGCTTCTCAGAAGTCTGCTGATGTGTAAGTACCTCGCAGCAGATTTCTCTGTTCTCACATGCAAGTACCTTGTTTAGCTTAGACAGAAGAATCTCAAAAATATCACTGCTGAATTTCCCCTCTGCTCAGCCCTGGTGAGGCCACACCTGTGTCCTGTGTCCAGCGCTGGGCTCTGCACTATCTTCATCAGTGACCCAGAGAACAGAACTACCAGTGAAAGCCCCAAGTTTGCAAAAAACACTGGATGTCAAAGTTGGGCTAACGATGAGGAGCTCCAGAGGGCACTTAAAACTGAAAATCTGTCCAATCTTTGTTAGAAAGTTGGGTTGGTTCTCCCCTGACCGAGTGGAATATCTGTCATTTCCTGGGCCACTGTTCAAGTTGGAAGCAAAACTTATGGATTCTTTAAGAAATATCACAAAAAGGAAACCTCTCCTTTTTCACTATAAAAAAATTCTTCAGGTAACTCAAAGCAGAACTTTGCCATAACAACAACTAAACATTAAATTTACTCCAGAAGGAAAAAAGTAGGTACAAGGGTGTTGTAATCGTTTCTACAGCGTGGTAGTGCACAGCCCTGATCTCAGGTAAGTGATGCAAAGGACCTGGCTGCTGTTGCACATGCACCACCCATCTACAATCACGTACACAACACGGGAGGGGAGTCAGATGTGCATGTCCTGTGGTGAAGCAAGAAATTTTCCTGTGTGTTTCTATACCACCTTTCAAGACACAATTGAAAAAGGTTTCAAAACAAATAGCTGCTACAAACATGCAGATCAACTTGCATACACTTTACACATCTGTTGGCAGCTGACAAATCCATTGGCCAGGCTGCAACCCTGAAATTGGAAGGCTGAATTCAAGAGATTAATATCTTTGTATTTATCCTGTTTGTTTTTATATTTGCTCAAAATGCATCAGATTTGATTCAGGAACTTCCATCTCAGATCAAAAGCTTTTAGTATCTTTCTTAACTGCAGCAAAATGGGTAGCCGAGTCCTACAACAAGGAAGGTTTTACAGTTTCTTTCTAGCCCTCCCCACCCAAAGGGTCGCAGTCGCTCACTTAATTAGAAATACAAACACTCTGCTGTTGCTAAATACAGATGGGACTGGATACCTACTGGATCAAAAAGAGTGTTTCAAAGCCATTAAAACTCATGTGGTTGTTAGGAATCAGAATCATACTAGAAGCCTAACACATTTTCCAATATTCCAGGACATCATCTGGTAAGTCACAATTCCATCTTAGCTTGCATTTTTACTTAAGACTAAAATAACAAAAGAAATTGCTGGAAAATGAGCAGGATATCAAGACTGTATGCCTACACTGCTCATTTTCCAGCAATTTCTTTCGTCACTTTACTCTTAAGGAGTAGCTTGTTAGTCTGTTATAATTATGTGAAAATTAGGCATAAAGTATAAATTTTCAATTTATAATGCCATTTAATATTAGTTTTTTTCAAGGTTAAAAGGTTTGAGGTTCAATTCTTTTAGTAAAAAGTTTATGCTAAAACTCTGCCATAATAACTTCCCTTGTACTCTCACCTACATCTACTACGAAGATTCTTACCTGTTCCTGAAACAAACCTCTGACTTCAGATTTGTTTGGCTCAGAAATTATCAGCACTTTACATTCCATTTATCTTCTCACTGTACAAATAAGGCTATTCTAAGGCTTCCTTACCTTTCTTGCTTTTGCTGTTCTGCTGGGCCATTTCCTGTCTCAAGGCACAAATAGAAGCTTCACGCACTAAAGCGGAAAGGTCTGCCCCCCTACACAGAAAACCGAAAAAAGTTATTTTAGGATAAATTTCTCTCATCTTTGGCTGCTGCAAGAAGCCATAATGCAAAGGATAAATGACTAAAAGGTAAGGGGATTTGGGATTAAAAAAAAAAAAAGGATCTCAAAACCTCCCAACGAAGTATGATAAGACTAGTATCTGCAACTTTATTTTTTTCTTTTTTATATCAGTCGGTATTCGGTGCATTTAGGTGCAACTGCCGTAATCATTTTTTTTTTTTTTATGTTTTTATCATGGCTTTCTGCATGGCCCATCCCACTCCATTTCTGCCCTCATCCCCAGTGCTTAGCTGCAGAGATAAGCGCAGGATCTCTGCAGCAACAACAGGCCACATTTTCCATTCCCTTCCTGGTCACACCCACTTTCTTCCCTCCCCAACAAAGCAAGAGTGCAGAGCAAACTTAGTATGTACCCAAGGGAAAAAGAAAGAGGGTCAAAGATGATGAAGAAGGCTGTGCCGTCACAAAGATTCATCTTAAGAACGTGGGAAAGAGGTCTGAGGTCTACCTGGTGCTGCAATTTTTATTACAGTTTTCCGTGGACAGATTTTAGTCTCAGACTAAGACCAAATGCATAAGGAGCAAGGGATCCAGCATCCTTCAAAATGCCAAACCAACGAGTATTATTGTGCCCCTTGGTGGACACACAATACACTTTGCTGGAGTCAATCCTATGAAGAATGAGAACGATTTTGCTTATCATCACAAGGAGCTGCCATGCCCACAGCTAAAATTAACATGGCCTTAAAATAACAGCATCCACAAAATGTAGTCAGACCAGGCTCAAAACATTTTGTTTCCAGCTGTTAAGTTTTTCACAAGCCTTCAAAATAGCGAAAGCCACTGTCCCCTCCCCAAAAGGGCTTCATACACAACTCTCCCTGCTTTATGTACACTGTACGCTACTGTGTACAAGACTTCCACAGAGTCATCTTTTCGAGGTTTGAAATCAGGTCTGGTGATAAGCCCCACTTATAAGACTGAACAGCAATACTGTAACAGGTAGCACATCATAAAGACTTTATTTCAGAAAATCATTAGCTATTAATAAATCATTTAATAGCTTATAGCTTTGCAAAGTTATGTAGAACACTGAGTTTGCAGACCCACAATTTAAAGAGCGTTCTGTTAACATCAGACTTTGCAAGCATTGTAAAAGAAGAGTAAACAAAACCAAGATGAAAGAGTGGCCTCTACTGATCTGCATTTACAGCATGAAGTTGAATAATTTAGATGAAAAAGACCTTAATAACCACATATTCCTATCAATTTCTTGTAAAGCACAAGTGAGAGTGAAGAAAATGGTGCAAGAGAAAATACTTAGAGCCCCTGAAATGAAGAGGTCCTTGTAGGAATAATGTAACACACATCACCATGCATCAGAGGGCTGCTAGGACTGCAGGTATTAAAGCCAAAACCAGAGGCTACTCACGTGTAACAATCACAGTGTTGACTAAAAGCAATATCTTCAAGATTTACATCAGCATCTAGTGGAGGGCGAGTGCCATCCTATTGGAATTGAGGTGATGAAAAGGAAAAATAAATTATTTCTTTTACACATACCATCCCCAAAGCGATTAAGTTCATTAGTCAGGAGCCATACAGAGGTTAGACAATTTTCCCAAACATCAATTAATATTACAGTAGTTTTCATCTCAAAGCAAGAAGGATGATGACCAGCCCTAAAAACATATGATGCAGTATTATAAGTAAAGCTAAATTTTAAAACTTTCCACGAACAGGATAGGTTTTCTCCAACAAAATGCGAGCCAGCCTGTCACAAGGCAGTAACACTGACACTGGACATAGTTTAAATAGCTAGTTACACCAACGGCATCCCTTAGCCAACTTCCTCTTACCCTCTGCTGAGATGAAGTGTTGAAATCAAATCACTCAGCTGTAAGCATTCAGATTTTGCCTTGCCTTACAACTTTTAAGACTTGATTTACCTATATATGCCTTTTATACGTTATAGACAAGGATACACTTCTAAATAAGAATTATTCCATTTGTAATTTCATGAAGGTTTATAAATTGTGGACATTTCTGCAGACCTCTTGACACTAGTCTTAACGTATTATTATTGCTTCCTGCACAAAGATCCCAGAGGTGCTTTCTTTTATTATTATTTTTGCACACCCCATCCAAAACAAACAAACAAAACCAAACAAATGGCATTTTAAATTATATTTGAAACTAGCCAATAAAATTCTTTAAACTCTACAATACCTTCAATAGAAAGAAATAAAATGTATTTTTGGGAACTAGGAAGATAAAACCCTTAAGCGTTTATTTAGCTGACAGCAGAATAATCAAGGAGAGACTAGGCAAACTAAGGGCAATCTGGAATGAGCCTTGGGTAGAATACTGCTAGGAAGGGAAGCAAAAATGCAAAGAAACAGCCTGATTATGGACCATCTTGAAAAGAGAAAAGACAAACTAGGTTGGAAACAAAACAACCCCCAATTTCACATACAATACTTCAGAAATTGTTAAAAAGATCACAGAATCACAGGCTGAGGTTGGAAGGGACCTCCAGAGATCATCTAGTCCAACCCCTCTGCTCCAGCAGGGACACCTACAGCACATGGCACAGGGTGGCATCCAGGTGGGTTTGGAAGATCTCCAGAGGAGACTCCACAGCCTCTCTGGGCAGCCTGTTCCAGGGCTCTGTCACTCCCACAGTGAAGTTCTTCCTCACATGGAGGTGGAACTTCCCATGTTTCAACTTGGACCCACTACCCCTTGTCCTGTCACTGGCCACCACCGAGAAGAGTTTGGCCCGATCCTTTTTACATTCTCCCCTCAGGTATTTATATGATAGAAGATTGCAAGCCAACGAGATACCTTCTCTGCTAGTAGCAATGTTTTATGTACTACTTTTCAAACAGAAATGTATGCTGAGCATTTTATGAGTGGGACGGTCTAGCTGCTCTGGAGACACGGAGACAAGCTGAGCAGTACGTGCACCAGAGAAGCTGATACAGCTGGTAGGAACGTCATGACGATAAACTAGACATGTGAAGGCCTGCTCCTCTTGTCTAATTAATATGGATTTTGGAAATGACTGACTTGTACAATTTTACTGAAAGAAAACTCTTTCACAACACATCCTCTTGGTGTTATTGCAATAGGAAGATAGACTGTAGCCTTCATGATTTCAAAAATGAGGGAAGGAAAACAATGGGCAGTAATCTTGCCCAAGATTTATGGCAGCTGAAGTGAGATTCTGCTTGATTCTTAAAGCAAGATTCTCTTTAGAGAAGACTAGAGTGACTAGCTCGTCACTGCTCATCAAGAGGAAGGCAGGATAAGCTGAGAGAATTCAACAGCCAGAAGTTCTTGCACTCCGTGTTGCATGTAAGTGACCCTGGCCACGTCACTTATATGTGCTCACATGGCATTCACATGTGGTTGAGAGTGTGAGCAAAATCTATGAGAAAGGGAGCGTGGGTGGAACCAATTTTGTTTAAAATCACCTCCTGCTCCTCTAAATGGTTGCACAAAGCTTTGCCACATTAATTTTCTGTACCACTGACTACAATAAGAGCATTTGAAACGGTTGCAAATCTCTGGAGATTTTTTCAGCAAAAAATACAGAGCAAGGTACAAAGCTTCTATATTAAAAAACAATCAAACAACACCCCCCCACACACACACACAAAGGAGATGGACACTGCTTAGATCACAGATAATCTTTGTGCTCTGTTTATGCAAGCTAGTGACTGACCATCACCACCCACTTCTTTCAGAAGCAGCTGACTTTTATTAAGTCAGAGCCTCATTTTCAAAGAATACTTCATAATCTACCTTCAAAAATAAATGTATCTACTAACTTTTCTACTGCTAATTGCCAATGGGCATCCTTACTACTTTTTTTTCTTCATGAAATAATGCCATATGTTTTAATGTTTTAAAGGCAAGTCAAATATCCTGAAGGTTTAACAAGTCTAACCTTTACACAACTATTAGGGCATGAGAGGACATGCTTTAAATATGTCCTCGCCTCCCAAATTCCCACATGACATTAACTAATGCCTAACATACAACTTTCTTCTTATGCAAGTATGAGGGACTTTCTGTAGAAAATACATAAAAATGATCCATTTTCCACAAAATTCATACTAAATTTCTACCTCTTCTCTATAGCCAAGACTTTGCCTCCTTTGCAGCTCATGAAAATCTGACAGAACACTGCTCTATCTATACTTTCTATTAGAAAAAGGATGAAATATCTGAGTGATCTACAGTGCTCTGTATATTCTTTTTCTTTATTAGCTTTACTAGCTTTTCCTTAGCAGCTTTATTTTTTTTCTCTTCTCTGTATATTCTTTGTCTAAGGCCTTGATTACTCCCGTACTGTACTTGCAAAAATACTGAAAAACAATTCTGTGCTCCAAGTTATGTGCAGAATATGCCATTAATTCAAAGAGGATCCCCAAAGAGAGTATTTTTAATTTTTACATTCACTTTGACCTATCACCTCTACCATGCACACAACTCCCACTGATCCAAAGGGAACTAGGTGTGACGATTACCATCGAGCAAATACAGCTGGAACCAGTGAATCATTCTGTCGAACATGTGGGAACTCCTCCTCTCCCCAAAATGTACAAAACACTTCTAGGGCCATTACTCACTGCATTAGGAATCTTTTAACTAAAACTGTTCAGATTGTGACTACAAAGGCAGCAATATACATATTCAACAAGTTTGCCTTAGTCAAGATTTATCAATCCAAGCAATCTTGCAGAAAACGTAACAGATGTGGCTGAAGATGTATTTTTTTATGATCTGTTTAATAATTGAAGGTGTTTCTTGTGACAGGATTCTGCAGTTCTTCTGTAAAATTTAGCCCATACTACATCATTCCACCAAGCTTCAAGATAAGGATTTACTTCCAAATACTCACTTTGGTGATGGTCTTTAAAATAGCAAATCTATCCTCAGGTGGCGGCAAACCCACATAGAGTGTTTTATCAAGTCTACCAGGACGCAGGATAGCTGGGTCAATTATATCTTGGGGAAGAAAAAGACAAAACAGTCTGAAAAATAGGAGACATTTTAGGGAAGGGTGTATGGGAGAAGGAATACAGGCATTCTTTGCAACTGTACAGACATTTCAAGAAGCACTGCAGCCGTGATGTGATGCTCAGAGCACTAAAGGAGCTATTTAAAACAGATTTACCTGTGCCAAGTAGGAGTCTCCAATACCCATGTCTGGTCAAACATGACCCACAAACACCACCTATGTACAAATGAAGCCAACTCTTTGGAAATACAGTATATTTTTCTATCATTCTCAGCACAGTTGAGTGAGGAATTCCACAGTTTGCTCTACCCTAAGGAGCTCTATCCATATTAATTGTTGCACTACTGATATTGACATAAACGATATTGATAAATTAAGAATCACAAGTATGCAGGGCCAATCATAGGGTCTTTATATAAATTTAATATTATTTGTCATTTGCACTCTTACATTTTAGTTTTCTAGATGATGATATTCGATACTCATGAAAACACAAAATAGAGCTATGAAGTACAGATGTGTTTCCCAGGAAACAGTGCAGATTCCAGATTATGTACATGGAGAAGCAAGAAACCAAAACTTATAAAAACTGTTCCTTTAAAATCATTCAAAACTTAAATGTAAAAGAAATCTCTGGCAATCTTTTGGCCTCAGGCCTCAATATGCAACTAAATTGCTCTCCATGTTTCCACACCAACTGCTTGGATGATGTTTTCTAAGTTACTTGGCTTCTTGATGTCCCACTTCTCCAACTTCAGAAACACAGATAGAATCATTTACTTCACAAAGAGATTCTGAAAAATCAACGTCCTACATACTAACGCGAACAGTAAAGTCACTAAAACAATAATAGAAGACAAAAAATACATTTTTAGTACATCAAATTTTTCTAGACTGCAAGTTCTATAGATGTGTAATACAGCTATTTCAAGAACCTTCTCCAAAATTTAATGCTGAAAATTAACCTAAGTGTTAAGCAGGAAATGAAGAAGTACTTCAAATGAAGCTCTTGGTACCCTTGCAATTTTTACATCCTCTTGAAAAAAAATGTAGCTACTAAACAAACTACACACATTCATATATATATCTGTGTGTGTGTGTGTGTGTGTGTGTGTGTGTGTATAAATAAATGAAGAACTAACATTACATGGATGGAAAAAAAAATACAGCAAAGATGGAAGCACATCCGCCCCTTCTTTGGCGAGTAAAAAGTTTGTTTAACAGGGTTGCCATTGAGATTCTAGCTACCTGATCCTGCCACAAGCCAGTCTTCCTTCCCTTTAAACATGTATGCGGTTTTGTTCACGTTACACTCTCACCTCATACCTAAAAGTTTTACTGGCTTTTTCTCGTGCCAAAGCTATTGTTTTTCAAGACATAACAGTAATGATCAGAGACATCTCTGCAGGCAAAATTAGCTATCGTGAATGCAACAAAAAAGTGTATGAAAAAAGAAAAGAAACCCTGAAGTTGATGCGCTATTTAGTCCAGACCCAGTGAAAAAATAGAGTTAAACAGGAGACATGCAGACAGGGCCAGAGAAGACTGTCTTTCTTGTAGCTCTATGCATAGTGATACCTTATCTTGTGCTTTTGACATATATGCTCCTATTTCCGCCTCTCTGAGGTTTGCTCAATAGGTCACCTGCACTCAAGAAAAAAAATACTCCCAACAGGGACTGCATTACAATACCACACGCTTATCATTTTCCAGTCTAAAGTTTCAAAAGCTCTGTAAGAATTTTTGGAATGATACAGAAAACCTATTTCCATTTTACACGAAAAGAATTTACATTCTACCCGCCCCAGGATATTAAATTAGTGATCCAATCTAAAGACACATTCACCCATTTGCCCATGAGAGAATCCAGATTCAGAGAGTTGCTGCCTGTCAGTGAGGTGCAGTAACCCGACAGGTTGCAGCAGGGTGGTCAACAGGGAGAGGACTGTGCTGTAATTTAAACCACAGCTCTAACCTCATCTCTTAGGGGCACTTTCATTCAATTTGCTGCTTTAGGGCTGGGTCTCTGGGCCTGAAGCAGTTCTTAAATCATTGAGAAACTGAAGTAACACACCAAAGAAATTACTTTTACTTATTTGCCAATCCTTAGATGCACTCCATATGCTTCAAACAACTGAATAATGCTTCCTTTTTAGGGATTTCAAATCACTCTATCCTGCTAAATTACAATGTTCTCTCACTATTTATCATCTGGAGACTTGCGTAAACAGAGAAGAGTCAATTAATTTTAGCATTTTAATGAAATTGATATAGATCTCTTTCAAAGCCTACTATTATCTCCCAAGTTTAAAAGTGGAACAATTATCTCCCAAGTTTGAAAATGAGGCATGGAAACCTCATGACACATAGTACTTATTTTTCAAGCAGCTGCCTCAAGGAAATAAGGTATTTATATTAAGAGAAAAGGCTGGTAATGATGTTCTGTCTTAGCTTTCTGATATAGTCAGTGGTATTGACACCAACACTGGAAAATGACAATACTATTTTCCAAATAAATTTCTATAAGACAACATTAAATGAGCACATTCATTCCTTGCTCCTTAAATTCCTGGCTGTTCTTCATTTCAGACAAGCACTATCCTCTAGAGAGCCATATTACCAAATATAGCTTCAGTTTACCAAACTGGACCCTATACTACTGCAAGATTGTTTCAAACCCTTCACTGTACCTATTTTGCTAGTATTCCTATAACGTGACACTATGTTGTCCTATGATAAAATCCGTTAGTCTCACAGTCGCTTCCAGTTGGTTATTCACGTCTTACCTCAATTATCAGTCAACTACATTTAGGAAAATTCATTCCATCCCAGCAACAAAGGCTATTGTGTTGAGTCCCTCAAATTTCTCTATACTCACAACAGCTGTTTAAATCACCTTTGGGGCAAATGAAATCCAATTCCTCACATTCATGGTGTTCAGGAGCCTAGGCTCAGATGACCTAACAGGTTTCCTAAAAATCCAGGATGACTTCCTTGGTTAACGGCTCCAGCACAACCAAACTCTGCATTACTGAGGTTACTTGTGAAAGGCAGGTAGCATTCAAGGGTTGGTAAAAGCCAAAAAAAAAAAAAAAAAGGAAAAGAAAAAAAGAAATTTTTGTGAATTAAGGACCATTATGAAAGAAATTGTTCTTTGCCCCATGTTAAGTGCATTTTTTCAAACACGTCTTTAAGAAAAAATACAAACTACCCCTTTTATCTCCCCAAACCCTTACTGAGCAAACACACTCCACAGAACAGATTTCTTCTGGTAGAAAACAAGATGGCCCTCACTTTACCTAGAAGTGTTTGGATACTACTGGCCAAGAGTAGCTAAATAACGACTTTCACAAACCAGAACAGATCTATCCACCAAAACTGAAACAAAACTTTAGATTCAATAATTCTGATTTGTCAAACATGTTGTGGTAACAGAGTTCAGTCCATGCAGTAACACTGGGATCTATCCAAACTAGACACTTAAAATGAGGACTTTTTGAGTTACTATTGCCAGAGAATAAATGAAAAACTATATATTTTTTTTTAAATTATGCTTTAAAAACATGTGGTTCATGCCAACAACTCTGGAGAACTAACAATACAGCTAAAGGAAACAGCACTTGCTGAAACTAGGATCACGCTCTAAGGCAGCATTAAAAGAAGACATTTCACAAGAATTAGTAAGACTAGAGAAAAGACAGTGAGTAAAAGCAAGCTTAAACTACCATTACAGTTTAAGCCTGGCTTAAACCACTACCAGCTGGTAGTGCTGCACTGATCTCTAGTCTGCTCAGGTTACACATAGGCTTGGTGGATCCCACAGTAACTGCCGATGCTTTGCAGCACTTCTCCAAAGAGTTTGTAAATGTGCAAGGCCTGGAGAGTTATGAAAAGAGGAAGACAGCAGCAGCACCCAGTACTGAACTCACACTGGTATATGAAAAAAAGATGTGGGAACATAAGTGTTCAATGTTTCTTCAGGTATTTACTTTCAGATTTTAGGAAGGAAACAGACTGAAAAAAATAGAACCATGTTGACCCATAAAGTCTTAACAAGACATCATTTCTGCTTCTTTTATTTTTGCTCCCTTTATTCTTAATGAGCTGAGGGCTTTAAATGTTCAATTATCTTTAGACAACGGTTGTCATTGGCTCTACATTCAATGCAAAGAGGCTGAGTTGGGAATACTACATCCCTGTGAATTCAGCAGTAGTCAAGAATGATTTACAGAGGACTCAAAGTCATCAATTAAGTGCAAGAAACATTCAAATATTCTGCTTGCAAGGATAAAGACTTGTTTCAGAACCCCCAGAACAAGAATTACCACTTGCAAATTTTATCTGACAGACAAGCAAGTCCGTGGTGCCTGTCCTCCTGGCAAAACAAGAATTACACAATTCCAAGTTGGTAAAAACTTTTACAAAAATAAATCTGCTATCAGTTTTAAGCTGTGGGGAAAATAAAACTTTAACTATTCTAATGTAAACCAACTAAAACTGGGAATTAGGGTAAACTGGACTGCTACAAATACTGGCAGTCACTCTGAAGTGGCCCTTATAAAACTATTAAACTACTTCAAAATCAGTCACGTCTTCAAGGTCTTCTCTCATAAAAAGGTTGGCATATCCCAGATAATATAAGTCATGTAACACGAGTGCTGCAAGAAATCTGGGAAGCACCATACAGAAACAGCCAGCTGGATCCAGAGGGATTCAGCCCATTCCCAGGCTGCAATACTCACTGTTCCTGCACACCTAGACAAAGATGCTCAAGAGTCTCTTGAGAGGAGGCCTTAGCTCAAAACAGTGCCATGCATATGCTGGCCCTGCAAGTGTTCATCCCATTTATACCTGTGGTACTCCCAAGCCGGCACTGCAGAAAGTCAGGCTGGATGTTTCCTCATCTAAAGTCGTGCTGGAGATCTTAACCCAAGTCACCAGAGATAATTATGACTCTATTGTAATCAGGAATTAGATACACACCCCTAATGAAAACAAGCCCTTCAGAAATGCTGACAATTAAATAAAGCTGCTCAATACAGGTTATACACTAGTATAATCAATTCAGAAAGAGTTCTGTTTTCTAAGGCAACATCATGACATTACTACTAACAGTCTTCGTATACCCAACTGTAGCTGTATATACATGTTTTATAGTCATATACCTTGTTTCAATTTCTGCATCTAGAACCGAATAGATTGCCTGGAACAATTACACTTGTGCAATGAAAGCTTGCTGCATTAAAATCAAAGAATTTCTACAAGCACATACAGACTTAGCATCTACTACTCATATCTCACCATGCAGGAGGCTTAACAGACTGTCATGGTGCAGCAGACAGGAAGATTTTCCTCATGAAGGTTTGAATTTTTCAAGACTTAAAAACAAAACAAAACAAAAAAACCCTCATTGTTGCCTATTCTGTGATTTCAGCACAGATTTCCTTAGTCTGTATGTCTCAAACAATCTGTCAAGTATTTTAACTTCATCCTCCTGAAATTCACATCCAAAGTAGTTATGCTATTTTCCCTTGTTAAGTCACTTCTGACTGGGTTTCTACATCTTATCCTTATAGAATACATGAATTATGGAACCCAAACCACATTTCATCTTTTCCAGTAATTTACCAAACACTTCCTCTGGGCACAAAACTTCCTTCCAAAATTCAGGCACTCACAACAGTATGCTGAATGAAGAATATTCATAACTAAGGAAATGCTATTTCTTTATGCATGTTTCTTTCCACAGTCAAAACAAATTCCCTTGGCAGGAAACAGTGTCTAGGTACAGTGTAAATTCAGGACAAGTTAAGCTTCTTGTCATGTAATACACAAGACCTTTCCATGGTATGAGAAAAAGAAAGACAGAGAATTGGTTGTAAAATACATAAAAGTGGACTTCAGTGTTTAGTTCATTAACTCAAAAGATGCTGCAGGAACTGCAAAAGCCACTAAATACTGAGAAGACAGAAAGGGAGCACAGAAAGCACTGAGGATCGAAGCTTAACAGAATTTGAGGGAAGAGCAGAATAAACTCAGGAAGAGGGAACAAAATTGGAACCTGAGATTAAGCAGCAAAAAGATAAAAAACAAACTGGGAAAAAAAATGACAAAGATGCCTCAAGGGAAAAAAATAACATAAAACTGTTTCTGGACACAAAACCAACATAAGCAGGAAAATGTATTTAATTTTGTTTTAGTTTAACTTTTGTTCGTTTATATTCTAAGGAGATAATTCAAAATCCAGTTTAGCCAGAGGTTTTTAAAAGCATTTTACATCAATGGGACCAGGTACTAATTAAGAGACATTTAAAGATGCTCCTTCACCTCATATTGTTATTTCCATGAATGTAGAACTGACTAATATGCTAACACAGTTGCTGAGAACAGGTCTGGGTTTGAAAAGACATCATAACTTTATTCCGTACTTAAAATTATGTAATTAAACAAGTAAGGACACATGATTCCATGAGAATAAAATTAATGCCACCAATTTCCTAGGACTAGCTTGGTTATGATTTTTGGGTCCTTACCTGGCCTGTTGGTGGCAGCCATAATGAAGACTTGCTGACGATTCTCCAGGCCATCCATCTCAGTGAGTAACTGGTTAACTACTCGGACACTGGCTCCTGACTTCAAAAGGGAAAATAGAAATAATAAAAAAAAAAAGAATAAATGGAAGAGCAAGCGTTTAAAACAGCAGCATTCTTTAAATACACTAAGCATATGTGTTAGCAAAATAAAACTCCTCAAAAGCAAAATTAAAAGCACAGACAGTACCTGGGCTATTTTTTTTCCCAAAACACAATCAACGCAGAAAGATTTGGAAATGGAACAGCCCTGACACGCAAAACCTCAGGGTTTTACTTCCACTTATGTTTCACCTCCCAGTATGTTCCTGTCTCAAATACTTTCATAACTTTGTTCACATTGTCCAGAACAGTAAATATTCAAGCAAGTACTATTGTTGTATACAAGAATCACAATATAGCTGTAAATTAATCATAATAATAAACTGCATTCCCTCACCTTTTACTACAACTTGACATAGTCAAAGTTGTGGACATTTCTAGATATCTACACAGATACTAGCAAAAGTATTAAACTTCATAAAATTTTACCAACACATTTTTGCTCAAATAGTAGTTTCCAAGGAAAGCTCATACACAGTACCCTTTTCAGTTACTTCTGTTGCAAGCACATGACCATAAAAAACAACAGTTGAGGCAATTTACTTATGGAGATATTTTCAAACTCACTTCACGGTCAGACCTCCGCGGGCACAAAGCATCAACTTCATCAAAAAATATGACACAAGGGGCTGAATTCCTGGCACGCTGGAATACCTGGCGTACAGCACGTTCACTTTCACCAACATACTAAAGCAGAAGACAAATTACAAGGAAATGATGTAAGATACGATGATTTTGCTTGAGAAAAAAAAAAAAAACAATTTGAGGTGCTTTCCAAGTGGGAAGGCAACGTGCTAAACAATTTACTTAAGTCTGCTATATCTATTTTTACATCAAACTAGATTTACATGTGAACTAGTTGGCACTAGCTCATTTGGATAGTACTCAGTCATGCCCATAACTTAAGAGAACTCCTCCTGTCTGGGGAATAAGTAACTTCTCATCATTCTTATTAAGGGAGTTAACAAATACATTCTTCATTAAGGACCTGTTGAACTTTAACTGTTCATAAAAAATGCAGTGAACAATTTGAACACAATGAAAATGTTAAGTTTATAGAATAATTGCCTGAATACTTTGGGGAGGGAGAAGAGGTTGCCAAGCTGCGAACAGGAACATTTGATTTTTTGCCAAATAAACATGCAAACATACAATCACAGCCAAATATTTAACTTGTTCTCCTCAAGGAAGTAGGAGTTCTGATTAACTTAAAGAGGTACAGTTCTCTACCCGATATCAACCCTTGACGTATACATTAGAAAACAAAACAAAACAAAAGCCTAGGAAAAATAAAAAATGCTCAAATTCAGCGTTTTAGTTTCCATATTACTGTTAAACAGGTAAATCTCAGAAACTTGCAAGCTAGGATGTGGGTTGTAGCCACCTTGTTCAGTTCAAGGTGTTCTCTTAATTGTAAAAGGGACTAACACTTACTCGCCACATTTCAAAGTTTGAGACTATAGCACTTTTATCAGGTTAACATTAAAATCCTTAAATATCATGTTCATAAACTAAAATGGCCCTGCTTTCCAAGGCTTCAAATGTCCATTAAGAAGTTAAAGTGTTTGGAACACATTTCCAAGTTTGAATGTTGAATATTAAGTGTAAGGTGCTGATTTGCAGTTACTGATCACCAACTGTTTTCACTGCTCATTTGAACTTTTTGTTCTTTTTCCCAATTCACACAGCCACGCAGGTACCTGGTCACTTAGAAATCTTACTTCAAACAAGCAGGCTCCATCTGTCTAATAGCTCACGGGACACATAATCTAAACCAAAATAAACATAAGCCAGCCAGGTAGCTTTTCATATAACGTGTGAACTGCTTCACTGCTAAACATTTTAAGCAGCAGTTACATGAGGCAACTTCTGCTGTATCAGTATCAGTTGTGTAATTATCAGGAATGTTGTTTGTTTCAGGCTTCAGGCAAAAATTCCATAAATAAGAAAAACACAAAAATCAGCATACCATATTTAGTAGTTCAGGACCCTTCACAGATATGAAGTTCAGTCCAGACTCATTTGCCACAGCCTATCAGAAAAAAAAAAGATATATAGAGCACACACCCATTTTAGCATTAAACACTCTGGAGTCTCAAAGGAACCTCCTTTTCCTGTGTTTTGATGAAATTTCAGAGGCTGATATGGTGCAGAATGTGTATTTTTTCGTTCTGTTCATAGAGCTACAAAAAACTCAGAAAGAGCATAGCTGTCAACTGTTTATAAAATACAGTAAAAGTATAACTACAGCTAATTAGGGGGAGTGGAGTGGCAGATTTAGCAAGGTATTCTATCTGCTTAATGAAGCTGTGGTCCAGATGTGTCATGAAATTGTTATCAAGTATGATTAATGGTTTATGATTGATAGGAGATAAACTCAACCACATAAACAAAGATGCAAGGCAATCTGTAAACCTCAGTGAGTATACATATTGACAATGGAAGCCTATGAGAAAGCAAGCCAAATTATTTGCAGTAAATATAATTAATATGAACAGTGAAGTGCAGACCACTTCCAGCTACATCTTTTAGTTACACAACAATTGCAGAGAAGTGGATACTTAATAAAGAAGCCAGTAATCCCAGGTTTGCTACTCCTTTCTTATTATTCTTATTTCTTTATTATTACAAAGCCTACAGGCTTTGTAATGTTTTTCTCATTCGAACAAAGAAGTGACTATATGACCAAAAAAGAAAGAAAAAAAAACACTTCAGCAAAAAGGCTTGATTTTAAATTTCTTATGATAAATGCAAAAGCTCAACTTGACAAAGAAGTGACTATATGACCAAAAAAAGAAAGAAAAAAAAACCACTTCAGCAAAAAGCCTTGATTTTAAATTTCTGATGATAAATGCAAAAGCTCAACTTCTGGTTCTGTCAATATCTAGATCCAGTCACTCCTACAAAAATGTTCACTTTGCAAGATTCTCCAGTACTTCTGAGTATATTCAGAGAAAATATTACCTTAGCTAACAGAGTTTTACCGCACCCAGGAGGCCCTGCAAGGAGAACACCAGCTGGAGTAGTCAGGCCCAGAGCTTTAAACTGCTCTGGATTCCGCACAGGTGCCTATAAAAGGAAGTGTCACAGTTACATGACAGAAAGCCAAGAGGAAACTTTTGGCTTCTGTTACGGCTGGACAAAAACTCATTCAGAAGCAAGTTCTTTTTTTTTTTTTTCTAAATCTCAAAAGGTTAGAGCAGTAAACACAATGAATCAACATCATATTATTTTTCAATAATAAATACTTCAAATTGGAAGAAGCATCATTATTCAGAATCAAAGCCTTTATTATTTATCTAAGTTGTCATCTTAAGGTGTCAGCGTCAAGGTGTCAACCTGACTATCTTCCAGCTAAGCAGTCTCCAATTCTTCATACAACAATAGTACACCTAATGTTACTGGCACAAAACTTCTAGATCACTTAAGATTCAGCAATAACGGACATACTGAAAACAGAAGCCATGGATGCAGTAAGGGAAATTTTAAATACATGCAGCAGACTTAAAACAAATGAAGATGTTGCAAAATTTCTAACTCACAGCATGCTAAAACTCACAGGCAGGATATTATAAACAAACAAGAAAATAAATATATTTTAAAACAATGGCAACTTCCAAATAATTTTATTTCCTTGTTTGGAAAAGGTGCAAAAACTTTGAAAGCAACATTAAGGCATACCAGTATTGCCATGGTCAGCTCCTCTCGAACATCCTCCAAAGCTCCAATATCTGCCCACGTCACGTCAGGAATTGTGACGAAGCCTTCTCTCTTGGCAGAGGGTTGCACTGACGACAGTGCAACAATAAAATCGTTCATCTCAATGTACAGCTTTTGCAGCTGCTCCTCAGGCAAGGGATCTTCCTGCTTCAGCAAATCCAAAAGTCTTTGCAATTCATCCTTAGGGTACAAGGAAGAGGAGAGAAAGGCTACACAACAGTACCTTTTTTCTAAGCAACACATTCTCTATTTGTAACATTAATTAACATAAAAACAAACAGTGTATAATACATAGCAAAACAGGTAATAAAATACTTAACACTGGTGAAATTACTTGATTGACAGACTACAGTCTTGATTTAAACACTACCCAAACAGAGCTACTGAAAGTATTTTATCTTCAGATTCTTTCTACTACTTCTCCCACAGTGCTTAAGAGAAATCCTTTGCATGTCGAAATTGCTAACACATCTCTACAAAAATATGCATCAACCAGGTTGGTTAAGCACAATCTCCCCTTTGCAAATCCACACTGACTGCTCCTGATTTAACTCTCTGTCTCGCAGGGAGGCCCTTTGCTTTCTTCCAGTCCTCAGGCACTCTCCCAAAACCCCTCCAGAGATAATCAAGCGTGGTCTTGGAAAGATATCAGTCAGCTCCCTCAACCCTTGAGGGTGCATCCCATCAGGTCCCTTGGACCTGTGTTATGTCCAACTTGTTTAAGGGCTTCCTAATGTGAACTAGAATTCCTGTCCTACCAGGTACATGATGGAATTAAAACCATACTGTCACAACATAAGCACACCCCACGTCTAATATGGAAAGGCAGTGTTAAAGTGGGATGACACTGAATCACAAGGAAAACTGTACCAGGATTTTTATTACAAGACAGAGCAGGAAAAAAGGGCAAAAAGTCCTGTTAGTAGGGAATGGGAAAAATATCACTTCATACTTGTTGGAACTAAGCTAGCATTACAGCCAGCTGCAAAGAAACGAAGTGTTCATAGAGCCTGATATTTCCTCTTAATCCCTCCCTCTTCTACATAGAACTATTAAGAGAAAAACGTGAAATAACCAACACTACTGGGTTTGTTTACTTCAACTGTGTGGATTATTTTTAAAGGCTTTGTATGTTTATTTTTCCATGATAAACATAATATTACTGTTTTAATGACAAAACCCTGTGTTAAACTATGTTGACCTCCTGCTAGCTATCAAAACATGGCTCTGTTATGATTAGATTTCCTTATCCTCAACAACCGCTTTGATCACGCTGATGTTGGTAAAAGGCTGTAACTACCTGCCCCCCGCCCCCCCACCACTTCTTGGCTACATCAGGCCTCAGGAATCACTAAAAGGCATGTAGTACAATTATACTACACTAACAAAAAGGGGTTTATGCAGCTTTTTCAATGTTTATGCTACTTAAATCAAGTTTTCTTTGACAGTCCTTCTAAAAACAGAATATGAGTACACTGGATTTTAAAACAGCCTGAAATATCAGCTTTTAAAGCTAGATGTTTTACTTCTCCAGACAAATCTTCAAGAAGCCCATACATAGTGCTGGCACAGAGCAAGTAATATGCACAAACATACCCAAAATTTTGAGGAGTAGGGACAATAGGCTACATAAAGATGTTCTGATCCACTAACCATAGCATGTCAAATGGGCTGCAGAATAATCCCAGCACCAAAAACACTATTTCTTGCAATAAAGTTCCAGGTGTACCGCACATTAACAGATACTTTCTGCAGCTCAGATGACATTGCTAATCTAACTTTTCTTCTGGATAGTATTTAAAACACCTCTTCCTCACACTTTTTTACAGCTACCAGGTATTGTTTGTGATTTACCCCAAGTAACTAATATATTTTTAAAGAGAGTTGTTGCTACTGTTTTAGCACCTGGTCTGCTCCTCCCTGCATAAACGTCTAGTATGGTTTTAAGAAGGCCCAGTTTTGTGGAGCCTCCTGTTCAGACTCGTCATGTGGGCCAGTAAGAGTGGGCCATCTGTCTTAAAAACTTTTATTTCTAAATCTAAATTTAGCATCAAATGTAGCTGGATTGAAGATTTATAAGCAAAGACCTTCAAAAGCCTAAATTGGTTGTTAAGAAATTTAATGACATATATTTGAAAGTACAAAATACCTCGGAAGGAAGCTCTAGTTGTTTGGTATCCTCTTCCACCAGGACTGCTGTTCCAATTTCCATGCTTTCTTCAGCTGTGTTTCCGCCAGCCTGTATGCATTTCCGTTTGTGCTCCTCAGATTTTATCAGGATCCTGTTCACTGTGCACATAGCTGCCTCACGACAAAGCGCCATCAGATCGGCCCCTACGTAACCTGGAGTCATATGGGCTAAATGACGAAATTCAAAGGACTCGGGGAGCTTAAGTTTTCGACACAGAGTCTTTAGAATTCTGAGAAAGCAGAGAGAAGAAGAACAGCAAAAATGAACAAATAAACAAGGGTGAAGCTGCGGTCTTTTTAAACCAATGCTGTTTGTTTTCATACAAAAATTAAGATAGAAGGTCTCCCTCAGCCCACATGAAGGGAAGTAGTGCGATGGGAAAAACCTGCACTCAACTAGAATGTGATACCAAAACCCACAAAAGTATTTTATGTATTTCCTTTTGATGCTTAAATGAAAGCCAACAATACCAGCTAAGCAACCTCATTCAGTGGGTAAAAGATAAAAATAGTTTTGCTGAATCCAAATATTACAGATTCTTTAAGCCTTAGTTCATGATTCTGAACGGAGAGCTTTGTTTCAGGGAGTCTGGTATAGAGGCTCAAACAGGCTATTCAGGTAGATGTTTGCCCGCCCTGTCTTCCCACACAATCCAGCTTTCCAGCTTCACCTCATTTCTATTTACCTATTGAAGAACATCCATAACAACCCATTGCCTTGAGGAACAAATAAATGAAATCAGACTGTGAAAGGATCTCTGTCTTTTAATCTCCAGTATGTTTCCATCATTAATATAAAACAGCTCTGTAAAATCAAAAATAAAGTCCTATACTTCCTTACAATCATTTTCATTGGAATTTGGTTTGTTTTTCATTCCATACATAGGCTGAAGCTTTAAAAAACTCCTTCTAGGTCCGCTAACAATTCCCAGACAGGGACAACTGAAAATTACATCACTAGTCAGAAAAAGACAAAACCCAGTGTCAACATCCTAATACTAGTGCTGAAGAAGTTTCAGCACAGGTTTCAAATTGTTCCAAACAGCAAAACATCACTTCATTAGGAAAATATTTTAATTTAAAAAGCAACACAAGCCATAGAAATAAAGATCACTAGCACATTTTTTGTTTCAAAGAAAAAAAAATAGTTAAAGTTATTTTCAGATCAATAACTAACTGCAGAAATGTTTTCATTGGAAGTATTTATTTAAAAAATTCAAGATACTAATATGATAGTATATTTTATATGCTTCTCTACTACCAGGATCCATCACCTGCCATCTGAATTTTTATTAGAGATAGCAGCTTTGTTTCCAAGGATTTTGAAACCTGCCTGACAACAGCTGCAGCTAATCAGAAGACTCGGGTGTAAAATAGAATTCTGAGTGGTTAATTCTAAATTTGTGTTCTATATACATTATTTTCTTAAACAAGCTGGCTTTGTACATGCATAAGAAAACCCTCTGAATAAAACAAGATTTCTACAAACACTTTTGCTCCTTTCCCCTCATCAAAAAATTCTAACTAGCAACACTAACAAGTAACTAGTTCAAAATATCCCTTCCACAAGACAGATTTATTGATTGTCTTAAACTTAGTAAATCAATTAAATTTAATACATCAACATGAGATTTTTTATATATGATCCTTTCCTTAAAAAAAGAACAAAACAAAGAATATGCAAAAAACCCTCAGTAAAATCAAAAGTTCTGGTAAGCCTACATAGCCAGGAATAATAATATGAAAGAATGCAACTACACTTCAACTTGTGAACAGTCAACTTGTGAACAGTCTGAACTATTTAAAAATTTAAAAATAAAGCTGCTACCCAGCCATGGCTTACTCATTCACAACTCTTAGTCTTTGCAACAGTACTGGGAATATTGTAATTTTAACATAAGCCCAAGGAGTATCACAGAATCAAAGCTCTCAGGAGCAACTCTTCAGCTGCACCTCTCACCATTTGTTTTCCCATAACCTTAGAAAGGAACACAATTATTACAAGACTTTTTTTTAAAAAAGGGTGGGAAGGGTGGCAAGTAATTATCAGTGCTGACAGCTAACAAGCTGCTGAGGTAAGTAATGCTTCCAGCAGAATAGTTTGTTTTTTTCAAGCTAGAAGTAAGAATAGCTGAGTTAGAAGGAACTTATCCTATAACCTTTCTTTCCTTCTGCTAACTAGAAGATAAGCCACAGCTGTTTATACTCTTTCCTTTATGTGTTTTTTACTGTTGCGGAAATGAGCAGCAGTTCCTTTTTAATTAGGAAAAGGAAAAAAAGAAAAAAAAAATTGTAAATGACCAGTCATGACTAATCACAGATCTTTGTAGTAAAAAGGATAGGTTACACGGAACAGGATGACTTCAGCCCAGGTAAATGCCTGGACAGATACATTTCCTCAATGAGTGAAAAAGAAGATTCCAGGCATGTTGCTTAAGCAACATGCTCAAAAGCACTAACAAAGGGTCTATACCTAACTTGGGTCCATAATGCAATAGGAAGCACTGACGACAGAATGCCTAATTCTTACTATAAAAATATACATTATACAATTCTATTGTATACAAACTATACAAATTATACATTAAAATCCATTATCTGTACTCTTAAGGTACTTTAAAACCCACTAAAAATAATGGTAAGGACAACCTTGCACATAAAAAAGGAAACCACATCAAATGTTAATGCAGCTGCTAAGACAAAGCAAATACCACTTAGTTTCTTATGCTCTTTTTAGTATATGCTGACATACTAAAGATGTGTGCAAGGCACTAAACACATTTAAACACAATAAAGCACTTTTCCTTAATTTATATGCCAGCTTAAAACAATTTCCAACCAAAAAGAAGCTTAAATTTTCTAACACATACTTTTCTCTTGCCACTTCATCTGGAATCCCTAAACAAATTTCTCGATCAAATCTCCCAGCTCGTCTCAGTGCAGGATCCAGTGAGTCAGGTCTGTTAGTTGCTCCAATCACAAGAACCTGGGCAGTGGCAGCCACATTATTCAAGTCTGAAGGAAGAAAGGAAGGTAGTTCGTGCTTATACTCACCTTTTCAATGTCCTTGTGCTATTTATGTTATCCTCTTTCTGCAGCACACAATAATACTCATAAGAGTACAAACAAGGTAACTGAAAATCACATTCAACTCCTGTTTACCCATATTTCCACATTTGCCACAAAAGTAAGCATAGGTCAATACTAAAGGGAATAAAATGGTGAAACTGTTGATTAGAAAGTTAAGCTTAGCAGAGCTGTTCTGGAGACTGACCGTCCATGCAAGTTAAAAGCTGGGCAACAATTCTTCGCTCCATGTCCTTCGATGCAACTTCTCTTTTTGGGGTGATTGCATCAATCTCATCTATAAAAAGGATGCACGGCGCATTGGACTAGGAAAAAGAAAATATTAATAATTACAAAATTCCACTGAGCTTATGTATTAGAAGAGAGAAAGAAATCACACATTTTCTTGGTTTTAAAACTTTAAGTCTGTTGCATTCACTGAACAATCAAACTGCTCCAATATAATTTTGTTCTTCTCATTCACTTGTCAGGAGAGCAGCCAAACTATTAAATTGTGCTGAGCTGAGGCTGTGAAACAATTAAGGCATGGGATTCAATATGTCTCTATATTTGGTTAAAATTCAGATGTACTCCTATGTTGCTTTATGTCTTCTACAAATACTGCTCCCTCTTGACTGCTTGTTAACTTTAGTCCAAAAAAGAAATCGGAAAAAGGTCTCTCTTTTTTTTTTTTTTAAACAACATTAGAGCTGTAGAACTTTGAGTTAGTATTTCACACATACGTAATCAAAGAAAAAAAAAAGAGCTGTAGGAAGTGGGCAGTAAGCAACTCCTACAGGGGTTCTAACATTTAATGTATTACTTGTTCATAAAAAGCTAATACTAACATAACAATAATCAGTCTAACTAACATAAAAGAATATTTACATGATACAAGATCATGAAGAAGTGCAAATAGTGCAAAGGAATATTTGAGGAAAACACCGAAATCCTTTTCAAAAAAAGTCTAAATTCTCACATAAAAATAGCAGTTTAAACACCTACTTCCTATGTTATCAGATGCTAACTGCGCCATCTAGTTGTCGTTCACTTTTTTCCTCAATTGAATAAAGAACAAATGCAACTAAGTCATGATAACTCTACAAAGCTGTAGAATTGTCACACAGTAGCTTAGAAGTTCTCCTGTGTATTCAATGCTGATATTAAGATAGAGAAAACTTAACTGTAACTTTATTCCTGCCTTCCAATACTTGTATAAATTTCTCATTTTCTGCCTAAAAAAATCCCCAAGATCTTCACTAAAATTTAATGCCAGACCAAAAAGAAAGTTTGCAACAGAATAAAAGATGGTAAACTGCAGCTACTATTTATTTTTTATAAATCAAGCCATGTGAATCTTGCCATGTGAATCTTTACAAAGAAAATGGCAAATAATTCAGTGTTATTTCCCACAGATGTCTCACCACAGCTTGTTCAAACAATTCTCTCAGTTTCTGCTCAGATTCCCCTGACACTCCGGACACCATCTCTGTTGCTGCTACTTTCAGCATTGGGAGTTCAAGTTCCTGAAAGAGACAAGGGACATTGTAGGATATAAGCAGAGCATAAAAACAGAAGTTAATACTAACGGAGAAGTATTTTCCTATACAAAATCTTTTGTACCCAAAGATCATGTAAACAAGAGTAAGCCTTAAAGTGCTTTTAAAAAGATGAGTAGTATCGTCCTTTTATAAACAAATCTGAGTTATTTGACCAAGTGAACAGAAATTGACATAGAAACAAGATTCCCTTAATTCCACTGGAGAATGCCTAGTAACTTTACTCAATGGTCCTGGACCAGACCCTTCACAACACATATACTTCAGCACAAGCCCTGCCTCCTTTCTTGAGAAAATTGTCCATTTCCTTCTACAACAAACCTTGATTAGCAAAATGGAGATGATCTCAGCAAGCCTGGTTCCCTTAGTCTTGCCCCAGAAGTATCCTAGCAGTGTTGTACAACCAAATACCTGCAAACCCCTAATTCAAGGTCTTCCGCTATTAAAGAACTCACCAACAAAAAAACACTTTGATAGGCTTTGATATACACACTTTCATATATGCATATATTTTGTAATTTCTAAAGAATGGCTGTATTAAAAACAAGTGGAAAAGTATGACCATGAATATCAGCAAACAGATCTAAACAGGCCTAAATTTATACCCAAAACAGGCTCAAAACAGTTCCACCATACTCCAAGTTATTTACACTGATGATATCATGTGTTTTGAAATAGTTAGTTAGGCAGCGGCAAGGCAGCCACAAGTTTCTGAATTCAGAAATTACTGTTTAACAGATGCCACCCTCTAGAATCACTGTTATACCTCATAAAAGACGTCCAGCCTTGAAAGACAAGACTGTTTTAACCAGAAATATTTTTTATGTATTGCCTTCTCAATACCCATGCTGATCTTGTTCTCCTGGCAAGGCTCCTGGCAAAGCTAAGTACCATATAAGAGAGTGCAGGGTTTTATCAAGTACAGATTCCGATATAATTTAAAAAAGGAAATAAAAATTAATGTATTTTAGAGTAAGATAGGATTGAGAGAAGAGACAGAGAAAAAGGCCATAAAAGAAGTTTTTTTTTTCCCTAAATTTAATTCAAAAAGTAAAAAGGAAGAAGTTTAAGGTTAGCTCACCCCAGCAATTGCCTGTGCAAGCAGTGTCTTTCCACATCCTGGGGGTCCATGTAAAAGAAAACCACGAGGTGGGATCACCCCTAAGTGGTTATAGACTTCAGGATGACGGACATGAATGAGCATCTTACAGATTTCCTGTTAAAGACAGGATGGACATACATTTAAACTGCGGAAACTGGGAGCACGGATTACTAATATTACAGAAAGACCAAAACAAAAGTTCTGTTTCTTCATAAAATTTCAGTGACTACCTTTGGAAACATTAATGGAGGGGGGGGGGGGAACAGAATCCGTTTCTGATGGTACATGCAACCACTTTCAGTTCCATGCAGATGAGTTCCAGATTTCCTTTTTTAAAATTAATTTCCCATGCATTATTTTATTCAATACTTTTTCTGCTCCAGAATTAAAATTATAACTCACCTTCAGAGTTTCATCATTGCCTCCTACATCCTCAAACCTCACTGAAGGGTGGTAGAGTTCTGGTCCTTTACTTTTAACTGTTAAGGGAGAAAAAATAAATCATATGAATTTGGGCATTGCATAATGGTAGCTGCCAAGACAAAACAGGACAGAATACGGCCTAAACAATCAAGAACACAGAACAAAATTATTTTCTAGCAGATAAGGGACTGGAATATATGCTAGTACAACAGAAAACTTAAATTTCTTAAAACACTCAAGGTCACTCAATTGCACCTCGGAAAAAGTAGCACTCCTCTGGTCATGGATTCCAGAGTTACCCACCATCCCATCTCTCAGTTGGGAACAGCATGCCAAAAATAACTTCTCACCCTTCTGTTTAAGCAAGATAGACTCAATTTCTTCATCTACATCTGGAATTTCTTCTTTTTTTCTTTTTGCTCTCTTCCCCTTTGTTTTCTTTTGTTCACTCTCCAAGACAGAAAAATCTGTTGATTTCTAGGGCATCAAAAAAAAAATTACATACCTAAAACCTTCACAGTCATTGAATTTCTGCAAACACTTAAAATGAAAGTTATTTTAAGGCAGATCTTTAACTCTTTCTGCAGAAAATAATTATTTTACTTAAGACTTTTTTTCTATTAAGGATTACCTATATAAGTCCTTTTTTAAAACTAAAAATACATACCAAATATAATATATGCAAAAAAATATATACTAAAATTACACAGACCAAAAAAAAAAATACATACTGTATAGCAATCCATTTTATACCTTAAAAAAAAGTATTAACATATTTACTCCCCTGGAAGCAATATTAATTACTAGTAAATCATGAGAGCTGTAAATTTGTGTTATGCAGTGGTGACACAATTAAGTGAATGTGAGAAAAGGACCAATATTTGGGGGGGTGGGAGGGTGGAGGGCGACGAGTGGAAGGGAGGATCGTCAGTAACTTCTCTTTTATTTTAAAATATAGCATTGCAGACAAGTTATAATTTGGCATTTTCATTCTATTCACTTCCCTCTATAAGAGGATGCAGTACTATTAGGATAGAGGAACTGCTTGTGAAACCTGTCTATTCAGTAAGCATTTTCTGTAATAAGAAGGTAGCAGTAAATACAGTCCTTCCTTCACATAAAAAAGGCATAAAAAAGACAAAAAATCAGCACTATAAAGGTCATCTCCCACACATGAATGGAAAGTTTTCAATAGCTAAATAAAGGGTTTTTTAAAAAAATATGATAAAAAGAAAAAATAATCAAAATCAGCAATATGTTTTGGGTGAGAGGTAACATCTATTTCAACTGTTCTATAACTCAATGTTATTTCCAAGCCCTTCATAACTTCCATAACCCTGGTCAATCTACAGAACTTCAGCTTTCCCCATGCTCACTAAGGCATAACTGTAAAATTATATGCGGCAGGGGATAAAAATGGGAAAAGTCCTGTTTTCTTCAGAAACAAAGCTCTACTATGCTTGAGCCAATATCTTCTTTCAACATTCTTAGTAATTTTAACTGACCACGAATGTTTATAATAATAGCACATTTAAAAATCCAGAAAGAAAGACACAATCCTATTAGTCTTAATATCATCCTTCAAAAGCCTGTCAATTTAGGTAAGAAATTATATACATACTTGCCACCTAAATCATATTTGGCTTGAAAAAAAACATTACCTTAGAAATCAGTTTCTTCTCACCTCCCTCTCCGTCCTCAGAAAGGTCAGTGAAGAAGTCTTTTCTAGAGGGAGTTTTGTCAATGAACCAACCGCCTTCAGAGATCCTTGTTTCAACTCGAGTCCCCGGTGCCAGAGTGCTTGTATGGGGGGTTGCTGCTTGCACAGGAGGAGGCGTTTCCAATGATTCATTTTTTGGAGTTGCCAGAACAGAATCAGGATTTCCCTTCTTGTATAAGGTCAGCAAGGAGCTGTTCATGTGATTTGTAGACTGCAAATTCATTATTAAAATATATATATATATCAAAATAAATAAATTTTAAAACTTTGAAATAGACAGATTATAATTTGAATTATTTATATCAACACAGAGCAAAAAGTACAAATGAAAATTATTTCATAAACATCAGTTAGCATTATCCTCACTGGGGAAAGTGATGATGTATCCTCCAACCCTCTGCACATATCCTGTGCAAATCAAATGACTGTATGTAGAAGTGCATCTGAGAGTTGAAGAGGCAACAGCCTCTGCAATTTATCCTTAAATGACCTCTGCCACTGTCACTTCCTTCAATCACTTCATTTGATACCCAAGTCTTCTGGACCTCCAGAGCACTTTCTCAAAAGTGATTACCACCACAGATTTTTTCTGTGGTTGTTTTTTTGTTTGTTTGTTTGTTTTTCCCCTTCAGAAAATAACCTCTAAAGATTTTCAGTTGTAATTGCAGCTTCATCCTTTTTGTCATCTCCACTTTTATACACTTCAAGGGCATTGGGATTGCACAACATACTGTATGTTATGTTATGTGTGTGTGTATATATATATATTTACACAAACACAATAAAAAACAACTTACTAGATCTTCTGGATAATCATCATCATCAGAGTCATCTGTGCCACTTTCTGCAGTCCTTTACAGAAAAAAAGACAAACTACTCTTTTAATGCATCAGAGCAGCACACAAGTACAATACCCAGAAACAGAACCATTTCCCAAACGGAGAGCCACAATACATCGTTTAAGACTGAAAAACAACTCCTGACTACTATGCTCTAAATTTGCCACCATGCAGAATTAAAAAAAAATATGTTATTTCCAAAGGCTGTGAGAAGCTGGATCTGGAGAAGTTAGCAACCTGGCTGGCCCACAGAAAAAGTGATGCAAGACCCGCAGACTGAATCTGCTCACGAGGAGACCATACAGTAACCAGTGGTGGCACTGGGAGAGCTGTAACAAATCACTGCTGGCCTGGACTAGCCCTTCTGATTACAACATTGTCTTAAATTCCCCATAGGACCCTCATCTCTATCACAGGTTAGAAAGCAGAATGGTCCAGCAGACTACACACAGGACTAGGAGTTAGGAAATCTTAACTCCAGTCTCACATCCAGTGGTGATTTACTCTGAATACCCTGTTGTTGTAGTCATATCTCTTAGATTTGGATAATACATATCAGAAGGATCAAGAACAAAATCAAACAAAGGAAACAAATCATTTGGCTATGTAGAAAACTACGGGAAGCACCATCAGGATACCCACTAATTCATAGCCATGTCTTTACCACAAGAGAGAAATGATGATCAGTTCTCCTGCATGTATTTGTCTCGAGCAGGAAAATGTGCTTTAATAACTATAGGTAAGTCCTGATGAAGGCAGGAAATCCAGACACTATCATGAAACTACTAAAATGTAAATAAAGATTTAAATAAATGTTAAATGTTAACAAAATAACTAAAGTCATTTTCCAGTAAAAAATCCTCTTGCTTACTCATTTTTCTCTTGCCCTTGTCTTGCTCTTTTTGCCACATGTTCAGCTTCCAAAGCTGCTAGATCTTCACGTCCTTTTTCATTACTGATTATTCCAAACACTGAAGAAAAATTTCAAATATAGAATTAGAATATGGCAAAAGTATAATCAAAGAAATTGTTAGTGCTTAGCATCTTAGACATAATACTAACAAAGCTACCTTTTTCAACTTGTATTCTGAAAGCATTTCTTTTTCTTCGTCCATATTCTGCACTGAAAAACAAAATAACAGATTACAATACATAGTCATTCTCACTGAAGAAATACGTTCTAAATTCTTATCAAGAAGCAACTATGTGAATACGTGACTATTCTTAAACCTGGAATAGCTCGAACAGCAACGTGTAACTCTATATTTCTGGAATAAAACAAAAATGGTAAACTACAGTGGTCCCTAAACAGGTATTTGGTACAAATTATCAAGGCTCTCTTTAACTGTACGTATACCCACTGGATTTTATTTCAGAACAACGCTACTGTTTTTCACATTTTCATTCACACAAGAACATACAGACACAGGACTAGAAAGATCAGTCCAACCAGGTCTACCTGCGACAAAAAACAACAGCTCAATGTGAGAAAATCAGCAAGTTTGCTGATGATACCAAACTGGGAGGAGTAGCTGATACCCCAGAGGGCTGCGCTGCCATCCAGAGGGACTTGGACAGACTGGACAACTGGGCGGTGAAAAACCTCATGCAATTCAACAAGGCCAAGTGCAAGGTCCTGCACCTGGGGAGGAATAACCCCAGACACCAGTACAGGCTGGGGACTGACCTTCTGGAGCTCTGCGGAGAAAGACCTGGGTGTCATGGTGGACCACAAGTTGACCATGAGGCAGCAGTGTGCTCTTGTGGCCAAGAAGGCCAGTGGGATCCTGGGGTGCTGCTGGTCTCTTTTCAGTGGTGGCCACTGATCGGACTAGAGGAAATGGCCGGAAACTGAAACATCCAAAATTCCATAGGAACTTAAGGAAAAATTTCTTAACAGTGAGGGTGACAGAGCACTGGAACAGGCTGCCCAGAGAGGTTGTGGAGTCTCCTTCTCTGGAGATCTTCAAAACCCGCTTGGATGCAGTCCTGTGCCACGTGCTCTAGGTGACCCTGCGTGTGCAGGGGGGTTGGACTAGATGACCTCTAGAGGTCCCTTCCAACCTCAAGCATTGTATGATTCTATGAAAATCTTATCA
Source organism: Tinamus guttatus (assembly GCF_000705375.1). The sequence continues at coordinate 149,588 of NW_010583344.1, read as the reverse complement.
AAAGCATCCTTAAGTGAAAACAGCAATCATCAACCTTTTACTTTCACTCACTGAGGGAATATTTAATTATTTAAATTAATGGAGAGAGAAAAAAAAAAAAGACACCTTCATCACTAGTAAAGAACTTCAAAAATCCCGATAAGGATTTTAGTGCCTTTTCTTTAATAAAACACAAGAAAATAGACCATGAATCCTTCACTTTCTCCAGTTATCCACTGATACACAACCTTTCTCCCTACCCAAAGAAGTATAACAGCCTAAAAACACAGCAATTAGCAGGACTGACTATCCTGCTGAGTAACAGTGTCTTACTGAATCCTGTGTCTCCTCCACTGGTCTGCATTGAACTGTTATTTTCTCTCATATTTTAAGCTTTCAGGAATAAGGATCATTATGCTGTAATGCATCCATAGCTGTTTAATTAAAAATATGTAGTCAGCATGTAAACCTTGCAATGACAATGCAATTATAACTGTTACTGGACAGGTCAGGAAAGAAAAACATTGAAGTGGAAAAGATCTTCCTGTCTTAACGGCAGCAATTGTTTATGAAGATAATATGTAAAAAATCAAATCTTAGTAATCTTCCACTGTAAAATAACAAAATAATATATATAACTTCTTTATTTTAATATAGCATATAAGGATATAAGCCTTTGCTTACCTGTAGGTTTTCTGTAAATCTGATGCTAAAATCCCAATGTCTACGTATTGGCCACATTTACCACTTGTTAGGTACTGAAATAAAGACATTTAAGATGCAAATAAGATCTCTGTCAATCGCTTCACCAGGACCCTAGATGACCCCTGTTCCAAATTGTAATTATCAAAAAACAAAATGAAAAAGAGACGGAAAACATTAAAAATCAGACACAGCTTTAAACTGCCATGCAGCACAGTAGCCAGGGGCAGCTATGGGCCTACAGACAAGGTGAGGATGCTACACAGTCCAGTGGACTCTCTTTTAATCATAGCGGTTAAGACACAGCAACAATGATGCTGTAAATGAAAAATGCACACATTCCTTCAATCGGCCACTCAAATTTCACTACTTTACTACTCTTTCCATTCAGAAATTCTTCCTAATATATAAACTGAATCTCCCCTGGCGCAGCATGAGACCATTTCATCTTGTCCTGTTAGTTAGTTTTCTTGTTATTCTGGAGAAGAGATGGACCCCCATATCACTACGACCTCCTTTCAAGCAGTTGCAGAGAGTGATAAGGTCTCCCCTGGGCCTCCTCCAGACTAAACAACCCCAGCTCCCTCAGCCACTCCTCATAAGACCTGAGCTCCAGCCCCTTCACCAGCTTCGCTGCCCTTCTTTGGACTCACTCCAGCACTTCAATGTCTTTCTTTTAGTAAGGTGCCCAAAACAGAACACAGTATTGGAGGTGCAGCCTCTCCAGTGCCGAGTACAGGGGGACGATCACTTCCCTGGTCCTGCTGGCTACACTGTTCCTGATACCAGCCAGGAGGCCGTTGGCCCTCTTGCCCACCTGGGCACACTGCTGGTTTCCAAATGTAAATACTTCCAATCTGCCCACATACACACAGAGGGAGCTTTGAACCAGGGGAGCTTTGAACCCAGGTGGGTAGCTCTGAACGGGGGGCGGGGGAGCTTTGAAGCGGGGGGGCCCTTGGGGAGGGCGCGGGCTCGGAGGGAGTC